>JABUQX010030458.1:30000-34851 GCA_015478945.1 Trachelipus rathkii
ATTAAGATCTGCATTGATACTTTTGAGAGGAAAGTTCTCTCCATAAGAGAAAATTTTAATTTTCAAGAGAGCGCTCGCAATGTAGCAAATCGGAGAGAAGCAGAAACAGGTATTTCCAATTTAAGTAGAGAGGCAAAAGAAATATGTGACACAATAATTTGTCAGATGAAAGACATTTAAATTTACAGGTCATCTAATTGCTTCTACATTATTTCTGCCTGAAATGTTTGCCCATTATAATTCCAACTTTCCTGCCCAAAACTTAATTTAGCATCTCGACGAAACATTATGGATGTGTCAAATCTCCATGTTGTCCGGAGTTGTAGCTTTCCTTGATTTCATAAGTGAAAATAAATTAGAAGACACATTCAGTGAATGTGTAAAAATATTAAAAGTCCTTATAACTATCCCGATGACCACATCGGAAGCTGAGCGGTGTTTCTCTACGTTAAAAAGGATTAAGACTTTTGTGAGAAATACGATGGGGCAGGACAGGCTTTCAGCATTAGCAATGCTCTCAGTAGAAAAGGATTTTATCGTTAATATTTGTGATTTTAATCGCAAAGTTATTGAAAAATTTGCTCATTCTAAAGAACGGCGAGCCGATTTTCTTTTTAAATAAAAGAAATTGATGTTCAGTTACTTCATACTTATATAGGTAAGTAACAAAAATTAAAAAATTTAAATATTTTTACTATATATATATATATATATATATATATATATATATTTATTCATTATATATATATATATATATATATATATATATATATATATATGTATATATACTATATATCGTTTAATGAGAAATCTCCTACACAAACACATATATATTGTACAACGAACACGCCCCCACATATATATATATATATATATATATATATATATATATATATATATATATATATATATATATATATATATATATATATATATATATATATATATAACACTATATTTATATATTATGTTCATAGTTAGTTATAGGTTATGTTGAAATATACATCAATAAACTTCAATAATAACCTAATCACCTAACCACACCGTTCTTATCCTTTAATGAGTTTTAATGAGTTTTAATCAGAGCGCTGCCAAACGTACGATAAACAATATAATTTAATTTATTAATTATTAATTTTAATCAAATTTTTATTAATTGAAAAGACGATTTTTATATTTAATACATATTTATCTACATTTTCCTTTAAATAAACTTTTCTTAAAAGTATTTCATCATTTTTGTCTATTTTGTACTTTCCCCATATGTATATATATATATATATGTCTTTCTCTATATATATATGTATATATATATATATATATATATGTATATATATATATACAAAGTTTCCATAAATAGCTAGCCAAGTAATATAGAAATATTATTGCATTTATTACAAACATCTTTTAGGCATATATATATATATATACTATATATATATATATATATACTCCCTATTTTACTAAATATATAAATATATATATATATATATATATATATATATATATATATATATATATATATATATATATATATATATATATATATATATATATATATATATATATATATATATATATATATATATATATATATATATATATATATATATATATATATATACCCGGGTAAGGTTTATCATTGCCGTCCTAAAGGTGGGAAACTTCTGAATCTAAGGCCAGGTCGGAATCGTTCTGATCCCGGATTCAGTTGGAGCCTGCAATTGTAAATATTTGTATTACTCATACAATATCTGAATATTATGTTATCCAACCCGTAGTCTCTCTCTCGAATATGGGGTTTATAGAAGTTCGTAAAAAAAAGGGTGTCTGGGGACCTCTGGAAGGAGGTTCGAGAAAGTGAACGGAATGCTACAAGAGAAGTGGAGAGTCGGAGTCAGGTTCGGAGTCAGAAGAAAGGAGCCGGAGAAAGGGGTGCTGAGTCAGAGGTTGACAATGGCAAGGTGCTGGCTCCGGTGCGAAAAAGTGCCGAGTAGTAAACATTCATTATAACAACAGTAACCCAGATTGTCCTTATATGCTATCGGATCTGGAAGTCTCGAATATGATGGTTTCGAAACGTTCAAGACAAAATCATTGCGTACTCCAACATTCGAAGAAGTCAGTACTCCAGTACTTCAAAGCACCTTGATACCCTCCACCCAAACCGTGTCGAACCATTCAGGTCATGTTTTATAACATAACTTACAAAACTTACATGTTTATAACGTAAAAAAAATACATTTACCTCTAAGCAGTAAATCGGTAGTAAATCGACCGTCCACCATACTTATATCCACCTACCCGTGATCTTTGATCTATTGATTCAAGTCATGTATTTTGTATAGCACAAAACTTTATGCATTTTGTGTTTATAACGCGGCAAAAATTTCGGTTTTACACAAACCCTAAAGCGGTAAATCAGTAAATCAACCCATCCCTACCCTCCCCACCCACCCGTGATCTACATTAGTCTGTGATTCAGTGTATAACAAAACATTCATTTCTTTACATGTTTATAACTTAAAAAAATTAGCGTTGTATACACACCTTAAGAAGTAAATCAGTATTCGTCAAACCACCTACCCTCCCCCATCCATGATATATTGATGCTCGGCACTCTCTGTTGATCTATTGTGATCTATTGATCGTGATCTTTGATCTATTGATTATTCAATTGGATCTATTATTAACCTTAAAATCAAGTTCTATACACAGTTAACAAATATATGCTAACCTAACAAATTTTCACGTGCTTCGCGTTACACAATTGGAGATATATTAATAGGCGACATTCTGCTTTTAATAAGCTGGTAACAAAGTTCCATGGCAAAACCAGTAAAGTAACTAACATAGCATACAAAAAAACAGCAAAGTTCCACACATAACAGCAGTAACGGCCATAGCATACAAACAGCCAACCTATTCACACTTTATATGACATATCTCATAACATATCCAATATGCAATTTACATTACCATAGTAATAACAAAATTTATCATATATTAATTATCTTACTGATCAAATCAACGAAAATATGCTAACGTAACAAGTTTTCATTAATCGCTTGCATAGCATCAGCACAGACTAAGAATACCGTGAACAACGACATGCCACAACACACGTGAAAGCAGGATGGCTGCTAATAACAGTTCATACTTAAAACCAGGCAGCTTCAGCAGCATACCGCCTACAAAACGTAACCTCTCACTTTGGCAAGCATTTCTCTAACATATCAGACAATGTTAATTTTACATTTACATTGTAATATTGAAAACTAAACATAACCCACAATTCATCATACAGACCAAATATGCTAACGTAACAAAGTTTTTTACATGTACAGCAATATTTAATAATAAAAAAATTTATCATAACTTTACCTAACTATCATAATTTCCAACGGAATATTGGCAAGCTCTGTAACAAGTTTAATCTAAATATAACGTAAAATAGGATGAAGCAACATAGTAAAAGTGTAATAGTTTACTGATCTTAAATCAGTAAATCAAATCACCATCAACCCCTCTGTCTCCTTCCCTCCACCTTCCATGATCTATTGATCTCTTGGGTAGTCACATTTCAGGTATCATTTCGGAAAAACTATAGCGGCATAAAATAAGTTTTTTATATGAATATATGCTAACGTAACATAGTTTTCATACTAACATAGCATATCCTGAACTAAGAATATAATATACAACGACACCTAACTCACACCTTAAACTTTGAATAAACTACTAACAGTGGCAAGTTAATTACAAACCTACAGTAAAATGTCTTTAACATAGCGCGGCAGCCAGCATTCACACACTTTCTTCAAGCGCTATCTAACATCAATGTTAATTTTACATTAACATGGTAATGATAAAAATTTATCTTAACCCTTTCTAATTATCATTGTCCAAGATATATGCTGATGTAACAATTTTTTACATTAACACAATAATATTTAGCGAAAATTATCACAACCTTACCTAACTATCATAACTCCCAACGAATAATTGCAAAACAAAGTTTTACCCAAACATAACATAAAAAATAAGTTCTTTGAATATAATATCATAGTAAAGTGTAACAGTTTACTGATTTTAAACAGTAAATCAATGGAAATCAGTAAGTAAACCACCCCTCCACTCCCTTCCCCCACCTTCCGCGATCAAAAGTGATATATTGATTCAAATCATATTTCGTGTATCCTTTTGGAAAAATATATAAAAACAGTTCTTCTTACAGCCAACAGAATATAATGTAACAAAGTTTTAACATCAATAAAGCAACATATCATTAACTGAACTAAGAATATAATGCAAAATGACAAACCTTGCACAGAATAAACAGCCAACATTAACAAGTTCTTAACAATAGTAAAGTAACTAATATAGCTACAGAACGTAACCAATTCACACTTTTTCAAACATATCTGTAACATATCATATATTAGCATAGTAATATTTAAAAAATTTAACCTTACCTAATTATCTCGCTGAAACCAACGAATGTATGCTGGGTGACAAAGTTTTACATCAATAAGCTAACATATCGCAACCTGAACTAAGAATATAATGTCCAACGACAAACCTAACATACCTCTCGTATGAAAAATCTGCTAACATTCACAAAGTTCCTACAAAAACATCAAAGGGTAAAGTAGCTAGGACGCCTGCGATGTATCCCCACTTTCAACATATCGGTAACCTTCGGCATTCTTATCTAATAAAATCCTTAACAAAGTGACGATCTATCAAAAGCCACGCCAGAATCTTGAACTGGCGTTATACTGCCTTTAAATAGAGTGACTATATCGTGAAATCATTTTGATTATGAATAAAAGGTAGACATTAGCCACC
>JABUQX010030459.1:0-16129 GCA_015478945.1 Trachelipus rathkii
AATAGCTTTGCCTAGGTGCATGAAGTTCCAGTTAGAGCCGTTATTGTTCTCTGAGGCATTTCATGTCATTTTAGTCTTACGTTTTACCTTCTATAGTTCATGATAATTTCCTGTTATTCATTAGCATTACTTATCATATTTCCATTTTGCGTTTACGATTCGCTATCTACATAATTAGCATACTTTTTGTAAGCTAGTTATTGATTACATAGTTATCTAATTTTCCCTTCCGTTGATTCTTTGCTGGTATTACTCCATTTCTTGCCTTCGCTCAGCACCGCGCTAGTGATTCAAGTGCATAATATTTTACGTAGTTGGGTCCTTCTTTCCCATTAAGTCGCGTCTCGGCCATTGCAACATCACTTCAGCTTTCGTGTACATGTTGCTCCAACTTTTGGGCCGTCCTCACGGGCTAGTGGGAAGACGGAGTAAGAGGGTTAGGGTAGTTTCCTTTTATCAATTGCCGTGCTTTGCTTCTTTCAAAATGGTCGTTTTCGGCATTCTAGGTTCCAGACTAATTTTCCCTAGGCTCGTAAGTCAGTTTTTTCTTCTAACATATTAGGTCAATGGTATGCAGATAGTCCTGGGCATGCTCGTTCTGCTATAAGTTTTTGATCTCCGCAGATCAGCTTGTTACAGTCGCCTAAGTAATAACGCCTCTATAGTTGTTTTTAATGTTGACAAGGCCTTTGCAACTTCTACTATTGCCTCTATCTTTCTTCCTGACTAGCAGCCAGTAAACTCCCTTTCTTGCTTAATATTTGAAAGCTTTATTGAAAACTTCTAATTCTTTTTTACTGCCTAATAGCACGTTTGGGGTGTTTGTAATGACAAGATTTTTCATGTATTTTTAATCGTCTTGCAATAACTTCTTCTAAAAGTCGCCACTACTGTTCTCTATTACAATAACGTCGGATTAAAGTATTATATAATTCGATCTAAGTACTTATTCGAAGACGTTCTTTTACATCACCATTACATACTATTGACAGAGTCTCTTGCCAGGTCGTCTAGACCTGAGCCACCTTCGTGACGCCTGAATTTAGTAGATAGTTGAAGCTATAATTTCCGTAAAGGTTGGTCACGTTAAATGGTAATAGTACTATTTTGAGTTTCCTCCTTTGACAGGGATGTTTGTAATATATGGTACCTGGCGCAGGTCTCAGCTTTGGTCAACTAATTTGCCGTTATGTTGCAATTGTTTTGGAAAATAATCTATCTCTATTTTTAAGGCAGCGTAAATTATCTGAGACCTCTGTATCTCGTGCGGTTGAGTACTAGTTCTCTAATCTACCAACAGTCTACTCTATTCTCATCGATTTTTCTTGGCATGGAACGACACCTGGTATCCAAGCTGCCAGTTGCTTTCTCTCGATTTGAGCGCTTTTTTAACTCCCGATTCTGGCCAGCCAGTCTTATTGGATTCTCCCTTCGCCCTCTGTCATAATATATATGCGCGGCGCAATGCTTCTGCTTTTTAATTGTATGGGCTCTCCGCTAACCTCAACATGGTACGGGTAATGTCCTGCTCAACTCGTGCATAAGCAGAATTTCTTTTTGAATTTCTCTCTTTAATATTTTCTTCTCATTCCTTCCTCCTCCCCCCTTTTTTTAATAGTATTTTACTACATTACCGACTTATCTCCCTCATCCTTGTTAGGTCGGCAGATTGAAGCGCTACCTCGGCCTAGCTGTTCTATTTTTTTCCAGTTTAAATTTGGGCTCTTGCGTAAGGGTTTAAAAATATTTCCTTATATCCTTTAATTATAGTATTAATCATTTCTTTTTTTCGTTCTCACAAAGAGGTAACGTCAATTTAGTATCCAATCAGAAGTAAGAGGTAATTTATTCAATGTAATTTTGGTATTCCGCGAAAGAGATGTCAAAAGTTTTATTGTCAATTGAAACGCAGCGATTAGTCTCAGGGTCGAGTAGGTAGTGATATTTAAAGTCGATAATAATGTCCATACTTTTTTAAGAAGGGCATGCCGAGGACGTTAAAGTTAATGTTTGCTGTGAAAGTGTAGATGTCATAGAGTTTCCCCAACCCAATGTCAACCTTAATTAATTTTTTGCTATAAATGGTTATAAATTCTCGCATTTGCTGCTGTTGACAGTGCGCAATAGGGCCAACCGTTGCTTATCTATTGCGGAAGCTCTGGTAAGGTCAAGGCAGCTCCCTGTAATCTAGTAGTGCTAAGACCTCATTACTAGTTTTTAGCAAAAAACATAATACAATTTATTTGCACCCGTCGCCCTCGCCTGAGCGGCAGTTTTTTTTCGAGTTGTCAGACACTTCTATACTCATATTGTCGTACAAATTACATGCAATGTTACTTAATTCTAATGACCCCTGATCCCCTTCAATAGGAAGAGAAAATTCCCTCTCTTAAAAATCAACACAATTTACCCTTAAAAAATGAGTTCCTCCCTGACCCCCTAAATCAACAATTTGGTTATTATTACTATTTTATCCTGCATGCGTAGGATTACAATTCAGTTTTAAATTGAAACTGACCTCCACCGCCTCTTCAGTCACATTATTGTGAGAGTGAGTTGGCCTATGCGACTCACTGCCACAGCGTCATGTGTTATCCGCCTCTCAGAGTTCACAGTCATAATCAGTCGGCCATAGCTCTTAGATTTCAACCTTCAAAATATTCTATTGACTTATTTTGTCCTACATCTTTTCTGATCATTGCTATGAATTATTATATTACAGCTCTATCTATTATTAATTATTATTTATAATTTAGTACCTTATAATATAAAAAATTGTCATCATCTCTACATTTTATTTAGACTTAAAATTTTTACCATTGGAAGTAATATGTATTATTATATTAAACTTATTTCCTTCGCATTATTTATTTATTATCATCATTTAATTAATATATTTCTGTTATTCCTACGTGCCATTCTGTCAATTAATTATCCTGTTCCCTTGATCTATAATTGTAATTACTCAATAATAATATATTATACACTGGTTATTCTATTATAATTTACCATATTATTATTATAATTACTATATTCCGATTTGAAGTTCCTCTCTCCCATAGAATTTACGATCTAGTTTTGGCAGATATATTATATTTGCAGACATATTTGTGCATTGAAATCTCTTTATTTTTAAAATACCTTTACTTTCTACCTTGCATTTTGGGTACTGCCTTCTCTGGCCTATAGGATGAATCATATGGCCGATCTTAACGCGTTTCCGCTGCGGGAACGCCACTCCCATGGGGTCGCCCTCGTGCGCTAGTATTGGTAGTTTTTGGGGACTTTTGGGCCGATTTAGTTGATACTATTGCACAGTACTCCAGACCGCTCTGCATTTTGAAAGCACCGTCCTGTGAAGAAAGTTTTGTGGAAGAAGCTCATAAACCTCCGTGCTCGCTTCTATCGCGATGTTGCCAAATCTTGAGTGGTTGGAGCCCCTTCCTCCTTGAATTTTGATCATCATTTGCGGCGGTAGGGTTTTCCGAAGTTTGGCATAGCGTTTTCATCAGGTCTATGATGCTTCTAATGAGAGCGAGCATCTCTTGGGTGCTCTTATCTTGTGCGGCTATGAGGCGGACGATTTCTTTCGCTCTCGTGAGTGGAAGATTCTTCGGGTTCAGATTGAGATGAATCGTCTCCTTCCCTATTCTCTCGTTTAAGAGAATTTCTTCAGAGAGAGGTTGATTGGACTTTAAGATTTGGGATCGAGTTATAATAGTCATGCTTGTTCTTTTGTTTTTAAATAATGGGTGATTTCCCTTTAGAGTTTGGGTAACAATTACCGTTATTTTTTTTATTATTTATGTTTTTTTTTATATATTGGCGCTTTTATCGTCTTTCACACTATTACTTTTTGGGAAATTTATAAATGTGTTCTTGCTTTCATCACTCTTCACTTGAGATGGCACTTTTTTCACTTTTCACTGTTTATTAATTCACTTTAGAATTTTTAACCTATTTTATTATTAGTTTTTCACTTTCTGTATTTTTTTGATCATTGATCAGAAAGGTTGTTTATTCGAGTCAAAATGGTGGTCTCAAAATGCTTGTAAACTAATTTATTAAGACATAGTACAAGGGAAAATAAAGATGACTGTTACTTCCTATCTAGGATACTTTAATATTAGATTTAAATTAAAGTTTTTTGCATAAGTGTTCTTTTATGTTCAATAATATATTTGTCCAGTATTCACAATGTAGAATATTCTGGGGTATTGTTTTTAATCCATTCGTCAAAATAATAGCTCTATATATATAATGGGAGACAGTTATTCTTGCCAGATGGAAGTACTCTTACTAGCACTCTTCTATGGGGAGAGAATACTAGATTGTAGCGACCTCAGTTACTGGTTATAGTATGTCGGGTGTGACGGTTGGATTAATAACCCAGGTTTGCATTTATTAAATTTAAGCATGAGGGAGGAGTAAGGCGGTATTTAATAATAGTGAATTCTTGTTTCTAGGTTGTGTTGACACACTGAAGACTAGTAATACAAAACTGTGTCATGGAGTGTTGAGAAGTTTTAAGATAAGGTGTTGAAAGACAGAAATTTGCTGCGTAATAACATCGAGGGATTCTTTTAACCATTCAGCGATTTATTAATTTATTACACATGTTGCATATTTATTTTCCAGGTCCGCAAATTTTGCGAAATTTTTAGTTTGTTGCCATATTCGGGGGAGTTAATTACAGATTTTCGCAACATAAAAAGGTTATCAAAAAGGATTTAACATTTTGTCTACATATAAAGTTTCATAAGATGAAATTCGCGCTTCGGATATAATGTTTGCTTATTACGAGTAGTTTGAGATCGGGCTGTTGCCCTGTCTTTTCTGGCTTCCTTTCCGAGAGTAGACATCGCGCCTCAGGGGGCATTATTGTGAGATTAGTTGTATTGATACTGACTTCGCCGTGGGGAATGGTATATTTTTCTCATAATTGGGTACAGGGGTTTGGTAGCGATCTGTCCGTTTTTTTTATGTTTTCTCTGCGTTCATGGATGACTAGTCGCGACGGTGTAGTCAGGTGAATTTATAAGGGATGGCTGAGTGGGGGTTTTTGGGGAGGTGGGGTTGCGTGGCTTGATTCCGGGTACGATATGTATATAGGGCTTTTATATTTATTAGGTTATTTTAGTTATTATTATAGGTAGGATATATAGGTAAAAGTGCATATAATATAGATTCAGTATATAGTATTTATAGATTTTAATATATATACACTTAAATATTTAGTTTACAAATCTTAGGTGAGTTATTATTTTGTTTTGTTATGTATTTTATTTATTTTAGTCTTATTTATTTTTATTATATACTGGTTAATTTAGTCTACTGTAAATTGCAAAATTTTAATTTAGTATATATATTAGTATTCATATTAGATATTTTATGTATAATTTATTCAGGTGGTTTAGTTAGTTGATAGTAGCTAGGTATTTTAGGGTGAGTGTTGTATGAGGTTGAGATAGGCTATATGTTGTGAGTGTGTGTGATATGTAGTAGTATTTAGTAGGTACAGGTCAGCTTCCTCTAGAAGATTCGCACCATCCATTCTATATTAAAGCGTGACAACAGCTACCGGGAAAAGAATGTCAGTTGTGCTGGAATGTCTTGGTAAGATATGTTTCTGCAATGACGATGGAAAAGAAAAGGTTAATTAAATGAGATATAATAAAAATATATGCGTCCATAAAATTACAAATTAGATAACAGAAAAATGGAGTATACCTTCTTTGAATATTTCCATTGTAAAATTTTGTATTGTTAAGAAAGAGTGTTAAGAAAAAAATTTATGTTAATGTGATTTGTGATTAAGTAGATGAGTAGATAAATGTCCTATTTAAGAGACTTTTTATATTCGTTACTTCGTTATAATAATAAATAGACTTCTATTATATTTTTGTTGTTTTTGTTACACTAGAAGGAGACTACCAGGGTATATCGTTGGCGGTAGCCTATCCGAATGCGTTCAGGAGTCTGTTGTGTCTCTACGGCCTTCTGGTGTGTAACTATCGTTGGGTTGGAGGGGCTAATCTTTCCTGCACCAAGTGGGAGGGTCCTCTGCTTGAACCCCGTGCTCTTGGTAGTTTTGGGTGTCGCCGGGTTGTTCCGTCGCCCCATCCCCTATCGGGGTTATGTGAAATATCGTCCCCCCGTTTGTTTCCTCCCTCGTTCGGCGTCGATTTGCCCCCTGAAAATGCGTGTAATACCTTTACAAATATATTTATCATTATTTTTATATTATAACATATATTGATATATATTTATTGTTATTTCTAGTTTTATTATATCCTTTATTTGATATATATTATATATATTATATTATATTATTATGTTATTTATATTTATATATTGTATATATATAGTATATTATATTATTTTATACTAGTGTCCCCCCGCTGTGCTTTACCTAGTTACAAAGTTTCTTTCAAATTAATATAAAAAGACGTTGTTTTTTATTTTAATTTTTTATTTTTTTTTTTTTTTACCAGTTTTCTTGCCTCGGTAAAATTTTACCCAGGAATGTTCCAACAATGTTATTCCTGTTGTTCCTGTTAGCTATTGTAGTTTTTGAGATATGGAGTGTGTCTCTTTAGAGGCTGGTCCTTATAATATTTATTTTGATATAGGGTATAATATGATATATATAGGTATATATTAGGTATAGTAATATTATATATATTATTTGTTTCTTTTTTTTTTTTTTGTTTTTTATTACTATTTATCATATTCTATGATATATATTATTATATTTATTTTTATTTATTTATATTATCTTTATTTTATGGGCTTGGCGTATATTTTAGGTCCCGCGGACGCTCCGATATGAGGGTGCCGCACGGAGACCTTTGTGCGTGGATAATAATAAAAATGTAGATATTATTTGTAGAGTACAAAACATTATGTTATCAGTTTTTAATACATATTAGTAATTGGACCCCTAAGAAAGTGAATCTATAATTTATATAATATATATTTTATATTATATATTATATAATATATATTATATCTATATAATCATATATTATTAGTATATATATATATTATAGTATATATTATATTTGAGCATGTACGGACCCATCACTTGCTCACAGAGAATCGGCAACACTGAGCTGAAAAATCATAGATAAGTGGGTGGGTCCTGATGCCATTGTATACATTATGTTTGAATTTCAGAAGGAAAATTTTGAAATGGGAGAATGTAATGAATATGCAGTCAAAAAAATAAATAAATAAGTAAATAAAATTAGTATTTCTTACTAATAAATAGCCTAATTGATCACATAACATTTGAACTACGTGTTCATGGTAGAGAGGATTCACCTCTTGGAGATATTAAAAACATACGTGACTATTAAAGTGCGATAGATTCAGATAAGATTGTTGGGACAATCTTTAGAAGGAGTCTATGGACCACAAAGTAAGAAAATGAAGACGGCGAATAAGGTCCAGTTTGGACAAATCAATGAAGATATGTCGTATACAAGAATTGTTAGGGGTTTGTTGCGACTTGGTCAATAATTTGCTTAGATGGGAGGAGGGTTCTCGTTGTACAGATATAAGTGACTTGGATGAGAGATATTGGTGTTGGCCTAAGTTCACGTGTGGCGTGGAGTACATTCTCGGTGTAACGCGTTTTGCGTCGGTGGAAGGAAGACGCTACTCACTCAATGTCGGCTTTATTATTTCTACAGTTTCTCGTTCCTCGGTAGTATAGTGGTGACTGCACTCTTGCCAAAAAGACCGGTAGCCTTTGTCGGAGAGCAGGAATAGTAATCACTTGAATGGGAAGCGACCTTGTGAATGGCAACCCGGGCAGGTATCGTGAAACAGCTCGAAACGGAACCGGTGGTTATTATTGCGGGTTTCGCTTGGGCAATTGGTCATTGCAGGTCAACGAAAACTTGAGGCATTGACCCAGCATAATGTGATTTTGTGTTTCTTTACGGTGAGTGGATGCAGCCGAAGAACTGTTGTCAGGCGGATACCATTGGTGTTTTTAGAAATAAGGGGTTTTAAGCGCTGGAGGGGGCTGATAGGCGAATCTGGAACAAATGGACATAAGACATGGTCTTGGTTAACGGATTAAGAATTCGGAATAAAAGGGGCAACTTTAGCCATATAATTCTGCAGTAAAAATTTGAAGCATGGAGGGGGAGGGTATGGAAGAGTTGCGGCTCGAGGAACAAGAACAGCAAAAGGTGCTCCCAAATGCTGTTCACTATTTCTTTGAGCGTCAGCAAGGACTGGAGTAAATTCCCGTGAACTACGGGATGAGACAGAAATGATGCCTTTAACACGGCAGCATGGTGCTTAGATTTTGGAGAGAGAGGTCATGGGCAAAGCAAATGGTGGGAAGGGGGAATATCCAAGGTGTGTACTTCTTCGTCATAAAGAGAAATGGTAAAGCACTTTTTGGGTAAGGGATGTTTTAAGACGAAATTAAGGATGTTATAGGAACTTTGTTTTGCGCAAATGGCCATGTAGATTAGATTCTGAGGTATCTGCCTGTAGCTTGATCGGTGGTCAAGAGCAAGAAGATATTTTGGGGGTTTTGACAACGAAGATAACTTGTGCACATGATGTATTCCTTCGAGAGAGAGAGTGGCATGGCAAAGGCCTGGGTTCAAACTTCAAGGCTCACCTAGGGGGACGATCGGAAGGCTCTGGTGGAGATACGGATCGCCCTCATGTTGGATGGGATCTTAAGGGTAAGTTGCATGTAGATATATATTATAATGAAATATATATATATAATAATATAATATAATGATATATATATATATATATTATATAATCATATACTTATATATATCATATAGTATATAATTATATATATACTATATATAATATATATATATATATATTATTATTAGCTGTTGTTTTCCAACAATGTGAACAAAAGGGGCGGTGTATCGTTGAATTTGGTAGACGATGACTAAACCATCTTACATGGTGTAATATGTTCATTGATAATTCAGTCCACCGAGCATGTGAATGAAGTTATAGTACGAACAGTCAGACACAGTCCATGTTGCCATCTTTTCCAACGCAAGTAATTGAAGTGTTCTCTATTTGTGCTAAATGTAAATGCTCAACGCCATTCCGTGAGCTTTATTTGTAGAGTGCAACTGCTTTTTTATTATTATTAATTATTATTATTATTATGTATTATTATTATTCATTATTATTATTATTATTATTATATTATTTATTATTATTATTATATTATTATTATTATTATTACTTATTATTATTTATATTATTATTATTAATATTTCTGCAATGGATAAAATAAGCGTGAGTATGTAAGTGGTTCCCAGAAACGTAAATTACAGCAACAAAGATCCCAATCTGTTAAAAAAACTGAAGAAAATTGACACATTTTTCAAAAGAGCAATTAATGAACCACAAATTGGATCTCTTGAACCTGAACCAAGCATTCAAAATCTCTAAGAAATTTGCTTAACAAATTCAATCTTTTATATTGAAAATGCACAGCTTGAACTTAATGATCAATGTATTGATGTCGATACAAACAGTTCGTTAAAACTAAATATTTTGATACGGATATTGGCATTTTTCATGGACCTTTAACCAGGGCTGGGGAGCCGAGGTAAATTTGTCACCGGCCCCGGCTCCAAAGCCCTTATTAGATAAGGCCCGGCGCGCTATTGATTTGAATGGCTCCGCCCGGCTCCAGCTCCGCCCAGCCTGGCCCAGCTTCGGCACCGCCTTTGTCTTAAGGATATTCCTAAGTCCTAAGTCCTAACTTCTTATACAATTGTATTTAGGTATTACCGCCACCCAGGAACATCAGCCTTCATGCAGCTCATGGCAATGGGACTCAAAAACCTCATGTTTTATATTAGCTTGAGCTGGCAGGTGCAACACAACTTTGTCTGACCAGACAAAGTCCCATTTTTTTATTTATTTATTTTTTTTTTTTTTTTTACAAGCAATTTTATTAAATGAAATACTCTTTATAAAAAAAAAAAAAACTTTTACATTTTAATCAAAACGAATTTGTTCTAAGAAACAGTATGGCTTCAATCAGATCCTCTTTCATTGAGTCTCATAAGTCTGACCGAATTATTCGAAGGGCTGAAAATAGGCGTTCCACACTAACTTGTGTTGTTGGCATTGAAGTTACTGTATAAGCAACATTCTGAATTAATTTTGGGTACTGTGGAACTGCCTGTAAGATTTCAGCTTTGATGATCTATCTATTTTTTCCATTTCAGACAAAGCATGAGACATATCAAGTTTTAACTTAACGGAGATCCTTTTTCTATTTTTCCTTCAGTCCTACGGCATTTGGCCTGCTGATCAAGGAACTGTTCATAATCTGCTTCATCCTCAAAATTTAAAGTGGATGATGAAGTTGAAGGCTCATTTATATTTACTTCATTAACTTCTTGGCATTTTTCAGTTCCACTTTCTATTTGAGTTATGGCTTGTTTTGAAGAATTATAATTAAATTGCTGCATTCGAATTGCTAAATTACTGAATGCTATCTTTCTTCTACTGAACTGTGCATCATTCAGCGTAATCTGGTACATAGGATAAACATAGATTGCTGATAGTATTATGTCATTATTAAGGAAAAATTTTCTCTTTTTTTCATTGACTCTTTAATTGCATCTGCAATATTTCCAACGATTTGAGAAAACGTCAGAATAAGTTTCTGCCACTCTTTATAAAATGAGCCTGGAGTTAACTCGGCTGCTTGCAATCTTTTTGTGACTAAGAATGGATGACGAAGGATTGCTTCAAGCCTTTCTAATTCACACCATTGAAAATCAGTCATTGTTATGTCTGGATGAGCCATATCAATTAATGTACTCTTTAGTTCTAGAAGGCCCTTAATCATTAGGTAAGTACTGCCCCACCTAGTAACTTGGTCAAGGATAGCAACTTTTCCTCCTTTACGTCTTAATATAGCTTCAACTTTTGGTGACCTTGCAGCCACAATAATTTGACGCACATTAGCTATAAGATAATGAGCATGTTGTCCTTTCAAACTATCTCTGATAGACAGCTGTAACGTGTGTACAGCGCATCGCATGTGTTCTATTTTTACAGCAGTTAAATCAGAATCCACATCTTGATTCACTTCTGTTTCTAAACTACCTTCATAATTTTCTGCGTCGATGATACAAATTTCGGATTCACTATCTAAGCTCGTATTATCTGTTTCAAAGGAGTCTACATTGACTTTATCTATTGCACTTATCATATTCAATGCATTATCAGTTGCATTGCTAAAACTTGCTCTTTGGTAAGCTCAAACTCTTTAAGAACTTTCTCAACTAGATATTTTATAAATTGTGATGTATGTTGGGCTTGTGTTTCTGTGGACATTTAGTGCAAAATATTTTATTTTCTGTCTAGTACAAACATCCCAATATTAGAAAAAAAATGAGCCGTTGTTTCAGCACCTTTTTCTGCTTTTCAGCCTCACTTATCACCAGTTTTCTGATATCATGCCTTTCCATAGAAATGCCTAACTTATTGGCTAATTCTCCATTTAATCCAGTAAAACCTTGAGATGAAAAGAAAGTTAAGGGTACTCCATCATCTACAACCATTTGGATGATATGGGTTTTATATTTTTTCGCTGTCATAGATACCGTCGCCTTTTGACTTGTTACAAATCTTGAAATAGAAGGTTGTATAAATGTTGTTTGGCTAACTGGTGTAACCTTAATTTGTTTTTTTTCTTCTACTGTTTTAAAGATTTCAGGATGGTGTCTTTCCAAATGGCGTTTTAAATTAGATGTCTTATCACTTAATTTTGTTCCACAGATGACTTCATCATTTGCAACTTGGCAAAGCAAAACGTTTTTGTCGGTTTCACTTTTTTTGAAGTATTTCGATAATGATGATTTATAAAATTTAGTACATTGGCTGGTACTCTTTGTGAAAATAAAAAAGCTAAACAATTGATTTTTACCAGAGAATTAAATTATTTTAGGTTACTGCGTATTATTATTATTATTATTATTATTATTATTATTATTATTATTATTATTATTATTATTATTATTATTATTATTATTATTATTATTATTATTATTATTATTATTAGGGAATTATAATATTATTATTATAAGGGAATTATTAGAAAATAATAGCCTGAAAAGCGATGAAATTATATATATATATATATATAATATTAGGGATGTATTATTATTATTGCTGTTATATAGTTATAGTTAAGAAGAAAAGAAGAGTTACATATTATATATATATTAGCATATATATATATATTATATTATTATTATTACATATATATTATTATTAAATTATATACATATATATATATTATTATTATTATTATACATATATATTATTATTATATATATATGAAGTATATATATATATTATATATATTATATACATATATATATATATATTAACATGTTATTATTATTGTTATATATTTATTTATATAGCAGTATATACATATATACATATATTATTTATATATATATATATATATATATATTATTATATTATTATTATTATTATTACATACATAATATATTAGTTAAGGCTGCTTTGTTAGTTAGCTGCTGCTGTTGCTGGCTACATACAATATTGCTATATATATATATATATAAGCTGCTAACAAATTGTAATAAATTTATGATAAATATCTGTTAACATCTGAGAAATTAATTTTCTCTCTATTTAGAAAAAAATTCTTGCATAAATCTCATTTAATTAAATCATTTTAACCTATTATTACTACTGGCGTCCTAAGCTATTTTGATTTTGAAACTATATATATATATATATATATATATATATATATATATATATATATTTATATATATATATAGGTATATATATATATATATATATATATATATATATATATATATATATAGCAGTTATAAATATATTATTATATATATATATATATATATATATGTTATGATATAGCTATATATTGTTATGGTTACATATAGTTGCTATTATATATACAAGTTATTACAGCAGCGTATATAGTTATTATTAAGGCTGGTTACTATATTATTATGTATACATAGCAGTTATGGCAGCTATATGCTGGCTATTATATATATATTGGCTATGTTATAGTTATATTTATATATGTTATATATATAAAGGTTATGTTGTTGTTGCTATATATATGGTTGCTATATATGCATATTGCTAGATATATGCTACAGCAGCGAGTTATATATATATATATGGTTGCTGGGTTGCTGCTGGCTAGTTGGCTATATATAAAAATCTTCTTCCTCTACCACAATAATCTTGTGCTTCCGCTACTGTTCTCCTAACAGAACAATTTTCAGCCTTTTTTGGAATATCTTACTACTTCTCACGAGAGACTGTTATATCTTCCTATCCAAATACTGAGATCCTATTTAGGGATTGGTAATGTACACAACACTGGAATGGTTAGTCCTCTCATACTGATTTAGGTGGGGAGGAGGCCGAATCATTTAGCATTCTCAACGATCTTGGAGCAACTAATTAAAGAACCCACACACATCTGATCGTCCCAACCAATTTCGAACACATTTCGACCCATGTTTCACCATCACTAGTCCTTTCTCTCTATAAATACACCACCTTCGCTCCTATTGGTAAATCTGACCACAACCTCCAGAGTCTCAAATTTTACTACTTTCTCTCTCCAATATTAGTTCCGAGATCCCGCCCCTACGTGTTTTTCTGGCACTTTGTTCAAGCTGATTAGCCTTATGCTGCTTCAGCCAATCTGCAACTGGAATGACTGCTGTCTCTGGTGATTGCCGACTTCTCGCCGATACAGTGGAGCTGTAATCGTTGACGGATGAGCAGGTTCATTCACTAAATCATTTTCTCTCCATAATCCATGGTTCGATCGTGCTTGTTCTCTGGTCATTCAGGCTGTGGTGACAGTATCGGGAGTAAAAAATTCGTTCTCCTTCATCAGCTCTTGTTTCATTCAGCTAGAAATCGCTGTAGGGATACTCTCGAGCAAAAAGGGCTTTCATCAAACGAAAGTGCTAACCTCCTTGGTTCTCCTACTGACAAATCTTTCTGCCTCTTGCAAAAACATCTCGAACAACTTCTGTAAATCTGTTTCCTTTCCTCCTTATTCGATCTGATGGTTCTGCTGTTAATTCTCCAACTGAAAAGGCCAATCTTTCTGGCCTCTATGTTTTCCTCTAACTCAACCCTGGACTGATCTCTGGTGTTCTCATCCCTCCTTCTCCCTCTCAGGTGTCCGGTGCCTTGTCGCTGTGATTACATTTGATCAAAATGGGCTCTTGAAATCTACGAACGTTAAGAAGGCAGGCCCGATGGTTCTCCCCGAGTTTAGAGTGCTGCTATCCCTGCCCTCGTTCAACTATATATTCTCTATGTCTCAATACTAACACTTTCTCCTTAGTGTTGGAAGCGCACATGTCCAACCTATTCAGAAAAGAAGGCCTGATCCTTCCAACTATCGCCCCATAGCCTTACCATTCTATCAAGATCTTGAAACTCTCCTAACTCATTTCTAGATCATCTGGAATCTCTGTTTTCACTTCTTTTCCAGTACGGTAGTTTTCGGCGCCTCGAGGTCTACTGGCGATACACTTTCCTATCTTACCGATTTATGGTTTTCCGCCCTTAGGGAACTACGGGGGAGATTCTGAAATGTGGTGGAACTTGGACATATCCAGCATTTGACCGGGTGTGGCACGGTCACTGCTTTCCAAGCTCCCCTCCTTTGGGTTTCCTCCTTCTCTTGCTTACTTTATGCTCAGTTTTCTTCCAACCAACAAGATTAGATGCTTGTTGCTGATGGCGACTTCTTCTTCCTTTTCTGCACAATAGTGGTGTTCTCTGTGGGTTCTGTCTTGTCTCCTGTACTTTATTCCTACTTCTTTCATTAATGATCTTTCACCTTGGCATCTAACTTGTCTGCCTATGTTAGATGACTCGAATTTCTTCTCATTCTTTCAACTCATTTCAATTCCCCTTCTTTACTTCTAGAATTGCCTCTCAGTCTTAATCTTTCCGATTCTATTCTGCGATCTGGATAGAATTTCCGTGTAGGGTCGTCTCAAAATTCCTTAAAAACCCAACCTCTACAAATTTCCCTCTCTAAGCACACCTTCCAACTTTCCTCATCTCTTCGACGGTCTCTCTCGCCTCCCTGTCGACAATATAAACATCCTGGAAGCCTTAACATAAAAACAAAAAAAATGCCTGGAAACCTCTGCATCACAACGGTTGGCAGCGGCCTCCTAAAGAAACTGGAAGTTCTGGTTTAGACTGCGAGACTTTTTCCTCTCCTCAGTTACTCCAGCTATGTACAAGGGCCTCATCCGCTCCTGTATGGAGTACTGCTCATCTGGGGGCTGGTTTACCTGCTTTTGGACAGGGTCGAATCAAAGGCCAAAAGGTTTATAAACTGTTCCCTGCACCTTCCAGTTCACTTGACCCCTCTATCTGCAGGCGATGTTATGCTTTATCTCTTTTCTGAGGCGTACTGCAAAGCTGAGAGCTTATCACCGCGTACTCCACCCTTGCGCTGCCCCTAGAACTAGGGTGCTGTATCTGCACATGAGCTTTGGTGTTACGTATCTAAATCAGTATTACCGGCCGCGGTGCTCCTTCTTCCTGCCACATCTCCGTTCTGTAATTCTCTTCCATCTTCCGTATTTCCTACTGAATTTAATCTCCCCACTTCAAAGCCTGCGTCTGGTGCTCATCTGCGTAATTTGCTTTTAGTTGTTGACTTCTGAGGTGAAACACCCTCCTGAATAGCCTACCCGTATGGAGGGGTATTAACTGTAGTTATATATATATATATATATATATATATATATATATATATATGTTAGTTATATATAAATATATATATATATATATATATATATATATATTTATATATATATATATATATATATATATATATATATAGATCTGATGGGAGCTGGAAAGCAGCATAATTTCTTTTGGAAAGCTTCTCCAGCACTGAAAATCTGGGTACCGGCTCCGCCTACAATCTTAGCAAGCAGCGGTCTAAGCGCGGCGCACGAAAACGCGAGTAAGCACGATAAATGAAAAACGGTTAAACACCCACTCTGGAAATTGAATGAAGTACAAC
>JABUQX010030460.1:0-24952 GCA_015478945.1 Trachelipus rathkii
CTTTGTACTTGTCCGATTTTGTTGATATCATCCCTATGCCCTCGAAATGGCAAAGAACATAAAGCCAATGTACGCACAACATCAATGATTCTCATAAAAATATCTTTCCATTTTCTCCGTTCTTCAGAAATTGTATCTACTATGGTTTGATTGTTTTTCCATGAAGAATATGTGACACAAGCGGTTATGTAGGAGACACTACCGTCATGAGGTTTAATTCTCTTACTCAAGCCCTTCCAGTCACAAATTTTCCCCTCACGCCAACTTTCTAGCCTTCAGCCACAATCACTAACAAGCCAACACTAAAAAACAACCATTCTAAAGTTTGCGTGAGAGTGGCACTTAAGCAGAAATCCTGTTCAAACTGTTGTTGTCCATTACTTGTTAAAGTGCAGTAGGTAGTCAGCTTACTAAAAGACCGTTTACTTAGAAGTCTTACTAGGAGAACGGTCTTTGGTTCGGAGGGGATGGGAACGCTAAGACTACAGTTCTTGTTTTCAGTGTTTAAAGGTCCGGATGAAAATGTATTCTATTGCGGTATCGAAAGCGTTAGAGATCAAATCAATCTGTAGGAAGCTCTTGCAGTACTTCTCTTGTGATTCCTATAAGTTAGGAAGAATAATACACACCGGTATTTGGACTCTGTTGACTTTTTGATCCACTCTTCCCAGATTGCAAGAAGGTCACCAGCTTGTTCATTGCGTAAGCCTGCACTTTTTACCACAAAAATGTGTCACTATTGTTGTCATCGTTTTCTGAACCGGCAGTTCAACTTTCTCTGTTAACAATTTAGCGCTTTTGGCGGCACCCACTATAAACATATGTAAGAAGCAAGTGGGAAGAACGACCAAGACAGCCGCATGCGAATTGAGTCCGATTAGAGTGGTAAAGACCTCAATCAAAGATGAGTGAAGAAGCCACAAGTGATCTACAGATGTTTGTATGGATGGGTGATACTGATTTAGAAAGTGGCCCATCAATTCGCCCGAGTAAGTCAATGGGTATTGCGTACGCTGTTTTGAGGGTACACCGGATGTTAATGGTTGTTGACCTCAAGAGAGATTTGAACCAGCCAAAAAAACTATAAGGAGGATTTACCCAAAACATGGACTTCTCGATAACACTTCAAAAACAAGTCCATAGCTGACGTAGATTAGACTACACCGTACTACCGTAGGAAGCGACGGACCATGGTTAATGGCCGAACTCGAGTCGACGGAAACTTACTGAGGAAACTTAATAGATGGGGCATTACCGACCGAACGGCCCTCAATCTGAATATAGTGGGAAGGGGACTAAATGTGCCCGTGGGCTTAGCAGAGGTCAAGACGAAGAAGAAAGCTCCAGGGAGAGTTGAGCTCCCCCCCCGCCCATTCGCGATAGGTGTGAGGTGTTCGTGAGCCGCAGACGTAAAGTTCCTGCTCTGCGCAAACAGCCAGCAAAGGATAAAATCGCAAAGAAAACGAAGGAGCCGATGAAAGCTGAGGAAGTACCCATTTGCAAACAAACGAGTCGATCAAATGTTATTAGGGTCCATGAAAAGAGAAGAACACTCCCATCGTATAGAAGCTGCAGACGAAATATCCCAATGTTCCGGCGAAACGGAAAGAGTTGGCAATAACATTAAATCCTGAAGAAACTGGATACACAGTATCATGTGGTCAGGAATCGAAGGAAACGGGAAAAGTGCATTAAAATATGCAAGCTTTCTTGTGCGAAGTATCTAGCTGCAGAGCCGGGCAGATACAGGAAGCTGATAGCATGGACCCAGAGGCAGAGTTTAAGACTAAACCAGAGGCACAAGTACTCACGTTACAAAGGATCTGGAGAAAACGTTGACGAAAATAAGAAAGTAAATAGTTTAAAAAGGATATGACTATTCAGAAGGAATAGAATCGAGAAACCATGTAGGAGAGACATGTTATTAGGGTAGTCCGGAAAATCAAAGAGTTACAGGGGAAAAAGGTTCCTTAAGCATTAAGCACCAAAGACGAAGTTTTCTGGTTGAGTTCACCAGGGAGTGAAGAAACTTGTGGACAAGATAACGTCAGAAATTTCTTGCGCCCCCGGCAACTCTGACGCAGAAAGTTCGATGAGGTCGATATTGTCCATGCCAAATATTTCGCCAAAGGGACAATTTGCTTTCAAAAGGAGAGTGACCAGATAACAGATGTGCCTCACTCACCTAGTGTAGAAATATCACACCAGAGAATGGTAATTTATCTGGTCGAACCATGTAACGACGCGCGCGTGTCCGAAAGATCGATCACACATGATTTCATTGCGCAACCAAACGCCACCAAAGTATCCAAGGAGATACCCGATTCGGTAGAAATTATTTAGCTCAGCAGGAGGATGTGATGAAGAAAACAGTGAACGTTTGATGCAGCATCCAAGAATGACCTGAAAAGGTGGGTAGAAAAATCGTGAGCAGACATCCTCTTCACTACAGTCGCAGGCAATTAGATTGATAAAGACGGAAATGGAATGATGTAGTGTCCCCTATTAAGACGCTTGTTTAAGGATAAGGGACATAAGCGATAGCCCATGCAGTGTTGAAATACAGAGTAATGTGAGAATACCAGCAGTATTGTTGGTCTCCCAAGATAGCCAGATGAAACACAGACGTAAGCAGATAAAGATGTGGAAAAGTGAGTGTTGCTCAGATAGATATTTGGAATTAATGGAAGGAACATATTCTCAGAATAGAATGTTGTCAAAAGTCCAAAGAAGTAAACAGAAAGAAAAGATGATGAAAAATGAAAAAAAATGTGATCATTACAATTACGAAAAGAAGTACTGACCAAAGAACACGATCAGATATCCTCCGGGTCAAATTTATGCCAGAAAGACGAAGGAAAATGCAGAAGAAGAATCTTAGCCTAATGTGGAAGCAGGTTTAAAGACATGAAGTGAAAAGTTTCTCACCAATGTTTAGTTTAGTTGTGTTTAATGGTTGGGACACATAAGTACCGAGAAAAGGAGGCCAGATTATAGGGAATGAGTGATGTTCGGTCATCAGAGGCATATGTTCCCATGAGGTGAAAGCGGTTCGAGAGCAAGATTGGCAAAGTCGTAAACGAAAAGTAAGAAAATAAACGGATGGTTAAACTGCCAGCAATGAAGAAGAGGACATAGAACGAGCTGTCTGTATGAAGTAGTGTCTGAGGGGAGAGCTCACGCTTGTACGTGCGATGAGGAGGTCCTTCATGGGGATCAACGATGTTGGAACTTTCTATAATCGATGAATGATACTTCATCACTTCCAGGTCACTGCGCGAACACGGAAACACGATAAGGGAAAGTACTTGAACTACAAAGAAGCAGGATTATACGTTAAACGACGAAGGTGGTGGGCAGACAGATCAGAGGCCTTCTTGAGAATGAAAAGACAAGCTCTTACGTCAAAGCCCATTGGGAAGATGCCACGGATTAGATAACGTTATTTTACTCTTCACAGTAGATGCATCAGATAACTGTCGTGGAGTCGTGTACATGTATGGCGGAGGAAAACTGACAGGCTGCCATCCGATAGGGCTTACGCAGCAACAAATCTGTCCGGCCAACCTTCAAACAATGCTATAGTATGTCATAGAGAAGAAGCTCTTTGCATCGTCACTGGAGTCTAAAAGTCTTAACCTGTTATGTGATGGCAGAACGGAATTTGGTGTTTGCATCCAGACCATCGAACCTTTATCTCAATGAATAACGAAAAAGGTACGCAATCAGCCCCAGGGATTATGAGCTGGGCACTATATCTCAAAGATTTAGTTTTACTTCAAAGATACTTCACGGTAAAGAGAACGCTTGGTCTGCAGATTACCTAAGCCGTTCGATCGGCGACGGACTACTTGAGAAGCTGGAATGTCCCATCAATGAAGAAGGAAACCTCTCGCAAACATTCGACTGAGAATGTTATTAAGCTGAATTACGAAGTAATTCGCTCAAAATGGGGTGCCTAATGTAATGGTTGGAACATGCTCATTAGAATATTTGCAAGAAAAGTCAATTACCCAAGGTTAAACCTCCCCCTTCCCCCAGAGCATTTCACGTCCAATGGTCACCGCCGTTCTACAAACGGCTGTACATTAATCTACATATATAAAAATATATATATAGATATATATAATATATACATATATATATACTATATATATATATATAATATATATATATATATATATATATATATATATATATCATAGGGATTAATATTATATATATATATAATTATTAGATCTGTATAAAGGTTTTAGTTAATTTGTTAATGTTTAATAAAATGCCTAAAATAATTCTTGGTTTTGGACTCTCTCATGATATTCAATATACCAAGCCTCACTGTATATATGAAAATATCGAAAATTCTCGTTACAAGCATCTATTTACTGTCATTATTATTTATCTATTATTATTATTATTGATTATTATTATTATTATATTATTATTATGTATTATTATTTATTATTATTATTATTATATATTATTTTATATAGTCTACGTTATTATAATAATTAATAGATTGATAATAAATAATATAATAAATAATAATAATAATAATAATAATAATAATAATAATAATATTAATAAGTTAAAATTAATAATAAAATAATAATAATAATAATAATAATAATATATCAATAATAATAATAAATAATATGAGCATTTTTTATTGTGTATTTTAATAATAATATTTGGTTATTTATTTATAAGAAATAAAAGTAAAAGTTTGCCATTTAAGGTTATGCTATGGAATTTATTTTTTTATGCTGTCAAAAAAGCGAAACTTGTATATAAAATCTAAGGTTGTGAAGTTCATTATGTTTATGCAATATTGCTTCATCGTGGGAAAATCAGGAGGTATGATATATTTTTTGTCAAATTTAACTCCGCCTTTCGTTCTAATTAGTGAGTGATCTTGTTTTGTAAGCGTATGAAGAATTGGATTTTGAGGTTTTACTGTTTTTTAAGATGAGATAATTGGATGGTGATTGTATCTTAGATTGTCCAAGGTAGTTTGTAACGCATGGTAAGTCATTTTTTGGGACACTCTGTCAGGAAATTCTTTGATATGCAAATGTGGTTAAGTGGGTGACGTGGCATTTATGTATTTTTGTCGTCTGTTGTTATGTAGATCTCATTTCCGTTATTATTGAAAAGCGTCTGCAAAATTATTATGATAAATTGTTTTAGTGTAATTGTGATGTTTATGAAGCTTACCCGTGTGTAATATTTTGGAAATTTATTAAGGTTTTATTCGATAATTATTTTAATATAAAGTTTTTATAAGGTGTTAAAATATACAGCAAATTAATAAGTTAATGGTTTCGTGTTAATGTTAATATTTTATTTATTATATGGTTTTTATTGAACGAGAGCAAACAGCTGATTCCAGTTATTTCATCTATGACGTCACAAGGTAAAGTGTTATGATAAATTGGTTTGTACATTTCTTATAAAGTAAATGGTTTTATTTTAAAGTTATTTTAATATTATTTATTTAATTAATATTTTTTCTAATATTTTAATATATTAAATTTAAATATTTATTTAAACAGTATTTTCTATCTTCAATAGAAAATGTTGTTTAAATTGTTTTAATAGTAATAAATTAGAAGTACTGTAATTTCGAGAATATTTTTGCTTTAATATTTCAGTTAGGTTTTCTTGTTCTTTTTTTTGGTCCTATGGTCATTGCATATGCTTAGTCCTCCAAACATTTGCTTTCGAGGATCGAGGGATTCAATAACTAGGACGTTTAGATTTTGCTCTTTTAATTAATGTATATAAATATAATAATATTTTATTTTTAAAGGCATTAAAAATAAATTTAAAAGGTATTAATTATTTTACATAGAAAGTTCTTTACAAATAAAGTAAATGAAGATATTTATTTATGTATTATATGTTTTAAATAATTATATATATATATATATTATATATATATATAGTATATATATATACGTATATATATATATATATATAATATATATATATATATATATCTTTTATAATATAATAAAATATATATATATTATATATATATTATATTTATTATATATATATATATATATATATATATATATATATATATATATATATATATATATATATATATATATATATATATATATATATATATATATATTAAATATATCACAAATATAACGAAACGTTGAAGAATATTGTTTCTTTTTCGATAAGTCGTTGGCTTTCGCTAAATAAAAGAAAGTTATTTTTTATTATTGCTTATTTCTATTGAGCTACTTTTTGTTTGGGCAGTGCCGAGTAATGAGCACGGTTTGCAATCTATATCTACTACATAGAAACGAACCTTTTTTGCCAATTTGATAAGCTCTCAGTCCTTCTATCAAAACGAGGTTTTGGTGTGTAGTTAAAGGTTAATTATTCGAAGCGTAAAAGACTCTGCCCAGGTATATCGTTCATTCCTCCTATGGTAAGAGACATAAATCAGTATGCTAAATATATATACTTATAATATATAATATCAGTATGATTATTGATATAGCGATATAATATATATATTATACTAATATATATATATTAGTATAATATATATATATTATATATATATGATATAATGTTAGGGGGGGTCGAGCCGCACGAGGCGACAGGGGGGACGTTTTCCCATAGCCCCGTAGCGGTAGTGGCGGGCAGAACCCGGCCGACACCGCAAATCACAGTCATATCCAGAGATCCCCGGGAAAGGGGGGGAAATAGTCGCTCCCCCGTCGTCGCTCCCACCGGGAAGGTCCGAAGAGACCCGACTACCTGCCGATACTTATGTACGGTTTACCAACTGCGAAACTTCCTTTCTAGGTTAATAAAACACCCCCCAAAAAATATTTACCGAAATATAACGAGAAATCAAAAACAACAATATTTACTAAAGAAATTTATTTTTTTAACAAAAATTATTTTAATAGATCATTTTTCGAAACCGTTTGAATCAGTGTCCCTTAGCCATTTTAAATTCATTATTAGCTATGATATATCTCAGCAATATGAAAAAAAGAAAAAAACGCTACAGGAGTCATAAAACATAAGCAGTCCTATTATTTTGTTGAATCATATGTAAAGTCCCCCAGCCTTAACATTTATTGTTCGCTTCATTATACTCCGAGATTATATGATAAAAAAAAATTATGATCCATTAGTGTACGCATAATGTTGTTTGTTGTATACTTTATTCAAAGTAATGGGAGAATTCTTATCACTTTTAACCCTTACATCTTACTACTCTGGTGGAATACCCTGAACTTAATAGACCCATGCCACAGACACACAGCAACCCTCACACCACTCACACACACTCCACACAATTCACACACCACACACACACACGCACACCACACACACATTACTATATAATATATATAATACTGATATATATTATATTTTATTTAGTAGTATATTTATATATATTATATTATATATCATATATATATTACTATATATATATATATATACTATAATATATATATATATAATTTGTGATATACATTACTATAATATAGCTTATATTTAGAGTATAGGCATACTCGAAGCGATGAAAATACCTCCCATTTTTTTAATGGTGCGTCTTTCTATTTTGCGTTCATATTCTTCGTACTACCACTCATCCCCTCGCAGGCAACATCATTCACCTAATCAAGACATATATCCACATATCATCACTACACCATTTGAGTTAACAAGTACACACGCCACTTCTAAGATAACACCTATACACGACATACCCCCTACTGTCATATCCCTATAGCGGCGGGAAGAGAAGAATTGCCCACACGCGTTATCGTCTTGGGCGTGTCAGAGCAAGTCGACTAACGGGGCGTGGTAGCTTGGGTTGCTGCCCACTACATCCTAGTGACTTGGTAACGAAGTGCGACATTGCATGGCATCGAGGTGTCTTGACGTCCCGGCGCAGCGCTGCTCACGCCGATGGTGCGAACTTGTAGAATCGGTATGCGGACACATAATGCAGCAGAATTGAATATAGTTGAGGAGGAAGAGGAGAGAGTGATGGATGTATTTAGAATAGGTAAATTTGATTTTGCTCGCTGGACTGAAACAAAGATGAAAGGGAAAGGCTTGAACATTGGATGGTGTTGTGATGTGAAATGTGGGCGTGCTGGTGTGGAAGAGAATGAGAGGGAGAAAAGGAGTTGCCATTCTGATGAGTGACCTGTGTGGTACAAAGTATGGTAGACTTCTTGGGTTGTGGAGGTTCCAACAATTCTAATGGTTAAAGTTTAAGTTTCGAAAAGGTCAAGGTATGGGTGGTCTGGACGTAAGTGGTCTCAATCTGAGGGGAAACATTTGAGAGAGAGTACGATTATTACTGGGGATAATCGTGAATGAGTTTCTGGATCGCCAGGCATGGAGTAGGGACATTCAGATTGATCAGGTGTTGGGGGACCTGAATGCTTGGATGGTACAAAAAAGGGATGATCATAACACGGTGGTTTTGGCCACGTGGCGCGGAGCAAAATGAGAATGGTAGGAAAAGTTGAATTGATTTCAATGTCGAAGAGAGAGGTATGTGTATGAGTAATACATTTTTTAAACACAAGGAGTATCCAAAGTATTCTAGCAGTTGCTGTAGGGTAGAGATGTTGGATCGAAGTGAAAAGTATGATGAATTTTGTGTTGGTGAAAGAAGGAGGAGTTGAAGTATGTGTGGATGTTAAATCAGTGAGGGGTTTTGGAATGGGGATTTATCGGATCCCATGTATGGTTGTTCCTATGTAAAATTTAAGTTCAGTGCGGGGCTTGGGATGGGATAGCCCGATGACTGAGATTGCAATACCGGAAAGGAGAACGGTTAAATTAAGAGTGACGAGAAGTTAATGGAGGGCTAAGGAAATAAGAAGGACTAAGGTATGTAAATGAGTTGCTCTCGTAGTAAATCCGTTGAATTCCGTGAACAAGTTGATACTGAACAAATTCGGGGCAAATGAAGGAGCACATTGTTAGTAGGTGACAAAGGAAGTGTGTGGACCTGTTGGCTAAACAGTTAGGAGAGGAAGAATGTTTCAACAAGACGAATGGTGTGGAATGAAGAGGGTGATGAACAGCGTTAAAGGTTGAAAAAGAAAAGGCGTCGTGTTTGTGTGAATGTGACTAAACAAATGACCTGAAGGTTTTCAAAAGAAGATGCTTGGAATTAATATAAGGAGGGAAAAAGAAACACTAAAAGTGCATACGTAGGAGAAAACAGAGGTAAAATGAACCAGTGTTTTAGGAAGGAGGGGGTATGAATGAGGAATACACAGGGAATAGGAAAGCTCTGTCTCGCGAAAGGCAAGCGCGCGAGCAAGGTTAAAGGAATGGAGAATAAGCGGGGAATCTGTTAGAATAATGAATAGGAGACTGTTGCTTTTGAACTGAATGGAAGGATAGTGAGGGAGTCTGTGAAAGAACACTTCCGGAAAAATCTGCACAATGATTTAACGTATAATGCATCGGACGGTTTGGTTTAGTGAATTGTGTACTGTAAGTTTGATGGTAACCAAAGACAGAGAATAGGTATGTTGGGGGATTAGGTTCATTCAAGTAAGGAGGAGGTAATGGGTGAGTGAGAAAGTGAAGATTGGTAAATCTGTAGGTATAGATGAAATTACTTGTGAAATGATTCAAAGAGCGGCAGGCCGGAGATGGATGATTGATTCGGATGTTTGGAAGTTGTGTAATAAAGCTGGTTTATGAGGGTTCACTTCCAAGGGAGTTGGAGGAGAGCGGATAATAGTACCTCTTTATTAAGGCGTTAAGGGAGAAAAGGGGGAACTGTTAGAAGATCTTATAAGCGGAATAAGATTCTATGGAGTGTGTAGGAAGGTTATGTGGCATTTGTCCGAAGGAGTGCTCGACGTGAACTTGGACAGGACTGATTGATGGGAAGAACCAAGGGTGGCGTTTAGGAGTGGTGAGGATTTGTGGATCAAATCTTTACATTTAAACAATGATTTTGAGAAAATGAGGAGAAGAAGAAATAATATTTTAGTTTTATGGATTTGCAAACAGGCGTATGATCAGAGTTTAAGTGCGAATGCTGCTATGGCAGCTTAAGTGATTATAGTGTTGGTGGTACGGCTTCATGGAATGAAATAAAAATGTATGGTCTATTGACGATAGTGAAGTGAAGCGTGGTGTAGAAAAAATGGTGTCAATTGATCGCGTTGATTGGCTTAGATTAATAGCCCAGGAGTGAGACAGGGGGTTGATGTTATGTACTCCGTTGGTTATTCAATTTGTATATGGATGGGGTTATTAAAAAATTAGAGGTGGGGGCGTGCAGGAAATGGTACTTAGAATGATGGAGAATGGCAGAGAGTGGAGGGTGCCGCCTACCTATTATATGCGGATGGATTTGGTTTTGTGTGAATCTGAAGAGAGGAGTTTGAGAGGATTGGTAGAAGAGATTTGGAGAGGTATGGTAAAGAGGATGAGGATTTCAAGTACACGTTACGATAAGGAGTAACGGTTTATGGTCAGTCTGTATCAGCCATTCGAAGCTTGTTGGGGAGTAGAGGACAGGTCCCCAGGTGGTGTAGTTATGTTAGATGGTGTGCAGCAGGCTGGGCAAGTGGTTGCAGTTTAAGGAAGTATTTAGGGGTAATGTGTTAGGATCGAGAAGGGAACGGATTGATGCAAGAGTGTTAGCTAAGGAAAAGTTGATGAATGGCAGAAAGGTTGCTGCTGATATTAAAATCGTTTTTGTGTAACATGTTAACAGGGACTAAGTCGTTGAGTGCGCTAGGGTCATTACATGAGGGTCATGTTGTTACCCTGTGCTTATTGTATGGTAGTGAGACTTATGGTCTGGGCAATAAGAGAGGTATAATCTAAAGCTTCAGATGATGATCAATGGGACAATCCTTAGGAGCATTTGCTAGGTGTTGAGAAGAAAGAGATTAGACTAAGTGAGCGCAAGGAATGACTTATCTAGAGAGTGTGATAGTGTGGTGTGAAAGAAGGGGTTAACCATGACGAGACAATAACGATGAAGTATGTTGAGATGGTTTGGTCCATGTTGGGAAAGGATGGAATGCGATAAGTGGTTGGTTAAGCGAGGTAATAGTCGGTTGAGTGTGTTGGAACTGACGGCTGGGAGACCGAGAGGAAAGAGGATCGAGTCGGTGAACGAATGTCTGCAAGGAGAGAAATGTGAGTTTAGAGCAGCGCGAGAATAAAGGTGCATGATAGGAGAGAATGCGGGGTTTTGTATGAGGGGCCATGGTTGTGGCCCACCTGGGGCGCAGGGATGAATCCCTAGCATTGAACGATTACCATACGCTTGAGGGCCCGTCGCGGGATCCATGAAGCTGCTAGGCGTACGGTATTTTCTGTCTCGTGACGGTTCTTCCCTAATTAATTGGTTACAGAGGGCGGTAAGGCTGCGGCTTTCTTTACGACATTTGTCATACTCCTTCCTACTTGGCTTATTCTTTTTTCCGATGGCTTGCTACGCGCCCTAGGATTTGTTTGTATAATAAGACTAGGGTAAAATCCCATAAGAATAAGAAGAATATTATATATATATTATATAGCTATAATATATATAATAATAATATATATATATATATATATATATATATATATATATATTATAATATAATGATATATATATATATAAATATATATATAATATAGATATATTAGTATAATATATATATATACTATATAGATATATATAATATATATATATATCATATATATATCTATATATAGTATATATATATATTATATAATATAATATATAGTATAATATATATATATATATATATATAAATAGTATATATTATATATATTTATTATATAGACTATTATATATATATATTATAATATGATATTATATATATATATATTATATATTATATATATATATCATATATATGTATATATCATATTATATATATATTTATAGATATATTATATATATATATATATATATATATATATATATTATGATATATATTAATAGTATATATATTATATATATATATATATATATATAATATATGTATAGATTTATATTAATATATATTATATATATATATATTATATATATATATATAGATAGATATATATTATACTTATATATATATATATATATATATTATATTATATATTACAGTATATATTATATATATAGTATTAGTATATTATTAAATATATATATATATATATATACTAATATATAATAATATATTATATATATATATATGATATATATATATACTATATATATATACAGGTATTACCACAAATAATAAAGTAGATATATATATATATATATATTATATATATATATATATAGATATATAATATATAGTATATATTATATATATAGTACTATATATATATATATATATTATATATATATACTATATATATATATATATAATATACAGTATATATATATATATATATATATATTATATATATATATATATATATATATATATATATATATATATATATATATATAATAAGTATATATATATATATATATATATAATAGATACTATAAGTGGGTAGTACGTCATAGTACCGTTTAAATTCGAAAATGTATTTCCATCTTTTAATTAGATTCCATCATTTTAATCAGATTCAAAATAACGCTCATAATCGTTTTATTTGAAATCAAATCGATAGAATACGTCGCTTACGAACAAATACTTCCCGCCTTTCTCTTGCTCGTAACCTGCGTGCAAAAGAATTCCTGTATGACCTTGTAATGCCTACAGTGGTGGGTTGACTCATTGCAAGCCTGCAAAGACGCCTCAGTTACTTCTTGCATTGGTAAACTGTAAAGAATTCGTTGTGAACGCTTGTGTCAGAGAAAATGGTCTTTTTCACCCTTCTACTTTCAAATAATACTATATATATATATATATATATATATTATATTATATAATATATATAAGTATATTTACTAATATTATTATATATATATATATATGATATAGTTATATACATATATATATAATAGATATATTATATATATATATAATATATATATATATATTATATATATAATAATATATCTAAAATATTCTGGGGGTGTGTGGTCTGTTCCAGTCTTACCTGGGCTCGAAAACATAATAAATTATTTGGTGAAATCCCTAATCAACCACCAGTTCACTCATATAATTTAATATATATATATATATAGATAATTATATATATATATCATAATATATATATATATATATTATAATATATAGTTAATATATATATATATATAGATATACTATATATATCAATTTATATATATTATATATACTCTATATATACTTACCTAAATATATAAATTATTTATTTATAATATTTTTGCCGGTTTGCTATTTAATTTACCACTGTAACACGGATAGAATATATACTTAATTTTAAAAAAAGAACAGTTTTCGCAGTGCAAGCGGAAGATAACAATTTGTTGCATCTGTATTAGCAGTTTTTACGTTGGAACATCCTTGCGCAGTATTTGTAAGCGAAGGGGATCGAGCATTTTTTTTTTGTGTATGTATAGTTTTAATGAACGCAATCTTTTAGAGGTAGGTCGAAACATTATTATACTGTTTATGTTGGTGTGCCTGTAATTAATACAATAATGCCTTCTTAATAAAAATATTATGTACCCTTAAATAAAGCATGAAAGATCTGAAGCATGATTAAAGTTATATAATTATATGTCTAGTCAATTCATAATAATTAATAAAAAAGATGTCATTTAGACTTATATGAAATGTTCAGGATTGCTAAACCATTAACCCCATGCTATTCATTTATATAAAAAATGTACTAATTATCACATTATCGATAATCTTTATTAAATTTATCACTATGTTTTACTAATGTATTTATTATCAGAAATTAATATCCCTTAGGTGTTTTGTTACTGGTTTTGTTGATGGTTTTGTCTTTGGTGTTATATGGTTATATGTAAGAGAAGTCCCCTATGGGCAAATAAAGAGATGATCAGAAGTTGAGTCTTCATTGCCCTTCTGGTTGAAGTATTGATTCTAGAAAAGAAAAATACTACACTTGCGTCCCTTGCGAAGGATCATGAACCGAGATTCTGGTCTGCATTCCAAGATGTCAACATCCGTGCCCTGGCCTACAGCTGTCTGCTCACCAAAACAACACCTCTATAGATCAACAAACGCTAAGAAGCGTAATAGTAAGGAGGAAAAGAATATAATAGAGTGACAGAATTCTGATTATATCTACATAAAAACAACTTGGATAATATATTATTATACTAGTAAGTATATAATATATATATATAGTATATATAGAGTATATAATATATATATATATGGAGAGAAGGAGGTATATATATATATATATATATATTATTATTTGGATATATATATATACTATCTATAATTGCTCATAACTTTTAAAATTTCTAACTAATTAATTAGGGACTTAGAAAACATTAAACCAGGTTGGCCACATACTTTTTTAACTGAATAAAGAAAAATTAGGATTTTTGATGTTATGTATTATTTTTTTTATTATTATATTATTATCATGCATATTATTTGCATATCCGTGGGTAACGAGAATGATTCATGGTCTTCCTTTCATTGTCAGAATGTAATTAAATTGACAAAGTTCTTTAATAAAAAGAGTATTTTAATTTTAATTATTTAATTATTAATATAGAAATAATAATTATTATTATTATTATTAATTTTATTTCTTGCATAATAAAGTTAACGAGAATGTCATGCATTGGTCAGTTAACCATTAATAGCAAATAGTTAAAACTTCATTGTTGTACTGTTGTAAAAACATGTAGTTTTCAACTTTAATTAACAGAGTAATTATTTGTCCCTCGCAGTTGTCCAAAAGGTTAGCTGACTTTTATAATTTATTCATAGCTTGTAATGCTGCAAGCGAAGTAAAGTTAAGGAAAACTGAAATTGGGGGGTCAGGGAGAAATAAATTAATTCTCTTCTATTCTTCCATCTCCTCCATTCTTTATTCTTTTTTCTTCCTTTGCTCGTCGCACAGTTTGAGAAAGGTGGAAGGTGAGAAGAAATTTCAAGCCACTGACTCACGGCAAATTGTTCGTTTGTCCGGAGCTTTGAGCGAGAAGTGTTTCTAATAAACTCGAAGTCGGAGTCCGCGGAGAGAAGATCGACTGACCGACCAACGACCTTGAGCTGTTGGAAATGTGCATACGTAATAAACATTTTCGTTCAAAAACTCCGCAACGTTTGGCTATTTAGAGCAGCATTAGAAAAGAAAAATCCTTGAAACGAAATTATTTCCTTCTTTCCTTTTTTCTTGAAGTAGTAAATAACTTTATATTCTATGATATATAAATATTATATATATTTATATATACTATATTATAATATATACGGATAACTACTATATATATATTATATAATATATATATATATTTAATATTATAAGTATATATTTTATAATATATCATATCTATATTATATATATATTATATATATATATATATATCTATCACTCGTATTTGTGTGTCACAGACATACGCTGATGATGTTTTTTTATGGGAGCAACCTGCTACGGGGGGGGGGCTTAAGTATATAAGGTGATAAATGGATTTAGTCATATATATATACTACGATATGTGGGAGGAGAAGTGATATATATATACTATAACTATATATATATAATATATATATATATATATATATATAATTATATATATATATATTATAACCTACGTAAGGGTAACACCAGACAAGCTAAATAATCCCTATATCTTCCAAGGCAGGATAGCCTGCGGAAGCCCCATTCCCAAAAAAAGATTCTAAAATTAAGGTAATTTTAAGGTCATATATATAATATATATCATATATATATATATAGCTATAATTATATATATATTATATACTGATATATATATATATATATATTATATATAGTATATATATATTATATATATATTATATATATATATTATATTATGAATATACATATAATAACAGGAGACAAAGTTAAGTTGAAAAACGAAAAAAATTTTTATGAAGATTTTCTGTTTAACACACCTCAATTAGGTGAATAAACATCGCATAGTAGTAAAAAGATAGTCTGAGTAGTAAAAGAAGTAGTGAGCATGACGAGATCCTGCGGACCAAACATTTTTCTGTTTGAGTTTTTTCACCAAATTTGTGATATAGCTGTTCGGTTAAATATTGGGACACTACAATTTTTTCGCATTTGAGTAAAATTTCTACATAAAGATAATAGTTATTATATAGTATATTATATATATATATATATATAATATATATTATATATAAATATACTATATATATATATATAGTATAGTATTATATTAATATATATTATATATATATAATATATATATATATAGTAGTATCAAAGGGGTCCGGCTAGACAACAAATTATATAGTTCTAAACACTATTGACACTGGCTTAGCCGCACTACCGTTAGAGATAGATTAAGTGTCAATAAGACGCTAATTTTGCATGTATGTTGTTGAATTACGGAAACAAAATGGGGAGAGAACCCATTTCAAGGATAGAGATAATGGGACTAGCTGAGAAGAATTAGATTAATGAGAATTTCGAGGTCAATGAGGGTGTAATGATGGAGGTCATAATCTAGAAGCAAGCAATACCGCGGGGGGGGGTTGGAGATGAAGAGCCTATAACCATAGGGGGGGGCGACAACCTCCGCATAGGGGTTCCCTACCACGCTCTTTAGACACAAGGGCAGTGCGACCCTACAGCCGCCTTCTTGACCGGACATCCAAGTAGTAAGGGAGGGAGCCCTCTCCCCACGGGTTTCGGACTCACCATACATGCAAAAAGCGTTGCACTAGACAACAACCAGAACGTTTGAGATTTACAGCTAAAACCTGACTACTATTGGACACTGGCTGTTAAGAAGAAAACTTCGTAGAAATGTCGGGGTGGAATTTGAAACGCACAACCAATGAAGCAAGTGGGAAGAGTGCTGATAATACGAACCTCCCATGGGGGACCTGAGTAGATTCCCAACGTCCAAGAACAAACTAGGATGTCAACCCTGTGGACCTAACGCTGCTCAACAACAAACAAGCGTCTCCCTGGAGGGATTATGGGAGGAAACACCAACGAATGTCCTCAGAGGTCAGAACAACTTCCAATTCGGGTCTTACAACAGGGACGATTCCCACTCTCTATTAGAGACATGCCACTGTAATTCAACATGCCTAACCAATCACACTTACCCTGGAGGTATGGCAAGGTTATCCTATATACTGCCTTCCACAACCATGAGCCCTAGTTACAATAGACTGTTTAACACGCTTTCCCAACGATTCCGGAAAATTTGAAAATTATTTGGCAAACATCTTAAAACAAGAACGTGAAAGGAATCTTAGTTCCGACTTCGTCATTCTTTGAATGAAAAGCTAATGCTTTAGGCCACTAACCTGAAAGTCAAAAGATCAGCTTTTCGCAAGTCAGCAATATCATCTGGACAGAACAGTAAGCTAGAAAATACATTCTCAGGAGAAAACAGTCTTTTGCAAAATTCACAAGATTAGAAGATTTTCTGCGCATCAGTTAAAAAGTTTTCCTAACAACGGAGGAGAGGAAAACGATTTTCGAACTCTTGGTTGGAGCTTCTTAGATGTACAGAAGAGAGAGAGGCTCATTTCCACTGTTTTGTGTTAGAGTTAAAGACGGTTACGAAAAGTATAGCCGCTTTCACGATTTGGATGATAAAGCATGTTCAACTCAAGGCAGATACATCCTTTGTCACAGGGAAGTCATCCAAAACGTAAATGAAGAGAAGAGAATGGAGAGAGATTACCGAGAGAGAGATCTTAGGGTATTCGATAACAGAGATGAACTCGAAATGAATTGATGAAAAGTTCTCAAGTTTAAACGGCTTATTAAAAAGATGAGATAGAAGGCCCAAGTGGGTCCGGCACCACTAGGTGTTTCATGGCAAAGAGGAATCGGGTTGGAGAGACAGAGGTTGGAGTTAATATTCATATGGGACAATAGAGAGACGATTAAGTAAGCAAGGTATGAGAGAGGGAAGGGAGGAGAGTAAGAACCAGTTACACTTCCATCAAAGGGAGGAGAAGATGAGGGTGAGACGACATCACTTTTAAAAGAAACGAGAACGAAGTGAAACGGGTAATGTAGGAGTGGAGTCTATAGGGCACTTAAGGAAGATAGTCGCACCAGGAGTTTGAAAGGAGCGGAGTCGGTGGTGTGGTGTGGATCTGTTGTGAGTGGGCACTCGTCCCAGCGTGTCGTTGGGAATTGCCGCTATGCAGAACATGTAAGAGCCATCATCATAGACGTGGGGTCGCAACCTGACTCACTGGGGGTGCACTTGGAGAGACCCTCCCAACGATAACTTGCTGATTGTTCATCATACATAGCAAGATAGAATTATGGAAATGGGGTGAGAGCAAAGAAGCCAGAGCCTTACCACCCAGATAAGCGAGGGCCCAGGACCTTTACCAAGAAAAGGGAAGGGTACAAGCCCCCAGATGGGAAGGTAAAAAATAACGCGAGAGTCTATATGGCTGAGAGCCAGCCGAGGGACTCAGAAGTGAATGAAGAAGTGGAGTATGGTGAAAGGATGTATGAAGGAGAACTTTCTCACCTTCAAGATAGGGTTGAGATTTTAGAGTCGGGCAAAGAGAGGAGTCGGGTGAGAAGAAAGTTTAGAGAAAGAGCGAAGAGATGGGAGGCAAAGGAAAAGAAGAGAGAAGTCGTGCAGCAACCTTTTAGGCTAGGACGACACTTTTACGCAAATGTCCAGCTTACACCATCTTTGAGTAGTATGGAGGCGAAAACCGACGTTTTGATCGATTGCGGTTCCAGCGTTAGTATCATCACCGCCCGGGAAGTTAGGAGTTAGAAGTAGAGAGGAAAATTAAAAGTGCCTCCAAAAGACAGATGTAAGTAATGGGGGTGAACAATCAAGCCAACGATATCAAAGGGAGAAGTATCAGGTTGTGATCTTCGACTACTAGAAACATTACCCTCACTATTTTCAATGAACGAGGGAAATGGGAAAAATAGTTTGAATATACTTTTAAGGAAAAACATCTTTTTTCAGGCCTTCCCATACTCTAAACTTTCTTTCTGCTGCAAAAACTGTCTGTCAGGAGGGATAAAAGAGATAGGACATAGGGTGGAGTGTGTGGGGCTGCTAACAAGGTAATTTATTTAGTGAGGGGGGTGGAATTTTCTGATGGGATTTAAGGAGAGTAAGAAGACCCCCAAGAAGAAGGTGAGAAGCCTGTGATCCGCACGAGGGTTCGCCGGAGAAAGCATCGGCGTCCGAGACGAATTGTTTGCTGAAACACCCGAATGCCTGCGGAGAGAGCACTTTTTCGTATGGAGGGGGGAGTGAGGAGGGTACGCACGCGAATTAAGCATCTTTCCGGGAGGAGAGGGGCTGCGCTGGAGTTAAACAACGTACACGCCCGCGGTTGACACGATCCTAGAGAGGGGAGAGAGAGGAGGTGTGTCGTGAGGCCGAGGGGGGAGAGATCAGCCTCTTCAGGTGCGAAAAGTCACACGGCAGCCAGTGCATAGAAACATGGAAATAAGAGATAGGGGAATTGCGCTGAGAGGCCGAGGAAAGCGGTCAAATGGAGGCAGACGAAGGATGGGAGAGAGAGAGTGGAGGGCGAGAGGGACACCTCACTCATTCGCGAGGTCTGATCCAGTAGGGGAGCCCAAGATTCCCCTCAGCACACCCCACTCAAAATGAACGAAAAAATGTACATGGATACCAATCCGCGAAATTGGAAGCCTCGAAGGGAAATGGAACATATTAGTGAGTTGTGTGATGTGATGAAAGAAAAATTAGGATCAATTTTTCATACGTAAATTTGAGAAGACTGTTTTGCTAGTAATCATAACCGCGGAAATCTAATAGACTGAACTCAAGACTGGAAACGCAAGGATTATTTTTGAGCTGTGTGGAGCGAAGAGTGATTTAATAAAACCACTTCACCAAGGGAACCCATTGTCACGTAGCCTAATACAATATAGCCAAATGGGGATAAGAGCAGCAGTTATCGGGGGAGGGGGGGCACAGCTACATAAATGTTGAGGCCAGGGTCATTCTATCTTGAAAAAGGATAAATCTAGGAGAGAGTTATCCGATTATTAGCAAACCCATCGAGAGAAGCGCAGACGAAGGAGGACACCAGGGAACAGTTTCTGCTAATGTAGCCACCTGCTCAAAAGGTCTGACGAAGACAGAGTTAAGGAGGGTGTACCGAGAGATAATTGAAGAGAAGATGTCAAAAGAAGAGGCTGAAAACTGTATTCTCGAAAACCCCGAGTACATGGAAGAACTACTCGAGCTCCTCATGGACTACCATGACGTTTTGGCACTAGATGATGATAGCCTGTCCCCGGTCTGCCAGCTTCAGAAATTTGAGATTGAATTGTCCCTGATGCCCCTAAAGTCATTTTTCGTAAACATACAGGTTACCGCATCGGTACCTGCAAGACATAGATAATTTCACAGATTCAGCACTGAAAAAGGGATATATAAAGGCATGTTACAGCCCCCATTCTTCCCCGTTGCTGGTTGTGGCAAAAAAGAACAGCTCAAAACCAAGGGTGTGTCTCGTTACAGGTACATCACTCCGCATAGCGTACAAAACGTGTTTTCCTTGCCTTCTATTGAGAGATTTTTACGGTTCTTTAGGGGGTAATGACAGTGTGTTTACATCCGTAGATTTATTGGATGCATACAACGCTTGGAATAGAACAAGAGAGCAAAAGCTTGAGTGGCAATTTAGGACTAGGAAGGCGCCTTTGGTGCCCACACCTGATGTTCGCCCTGAAGAATGCTCTAACCAAGCCATTTATGCCGCAACGAATACATGCCTTGAATCAACTCCTAGGGCCTGTAGCACAAGTCTACTTAGACGACGTATTGGTGCTGGGAAGGGACGGTGGTGCCGGAACACTTCGAAATTGAGAAAGTATCGTGCTTTCAGAGAAAATAAGCTAAGGATAAAACTGTCCAAATGTAGCTTTCTACAATCGTCAGTTTTATACCTGGGATTCAAGATAGGAAGAGATGGAATTAGCCCAGATCCGGCCAAGGTAGAAACAATGAAGAGTTTCGTTGCCCCAGATTATCTGAGCAGGCATCCGGCATCTAACGTGTTTCTAGTCCAAGAAACGAAGAAAACAGAGAAAACAGAAAATGTGGGAACAACAGAAAAGTTACCTCGAATAGATTTCGTTCTGAGTCGGGATAATTTCATCAAGAACCAGAAAATGTCCGCGTGTAGGAAATTTGGTAATATGGGCGAAGAGAATCCGGAATACACCACCCATCTTTAATAAAAGGCATCTTAACATACGCAGCCGGGAAGCAAAACCATATCTTGTACATTCCGGACAGTATGATTTACAGTGTGATAGACGTGCACGTGTCCACTAGCTAGCGGCACGGTGGGTCAGCAGGAGAACTGAAAAGAGGGTAGGGAAAAATACCATTTTTCTGGTATTCAAAAGTGTAAAGGAAATACTGTAGTCAAATGTGTATCATGCGCTGAACTAAGGGTCCTAGACCTGTAGCAGAGATCAATAGATGGCCGCTGCGTACACACCTTTCTCACGCGTTCATGTTGACGAGTATGGAAAATTGCACTTGTAACAGGATCAGGAGCCAAATACATTTTGGTATTTCGCGACGTTTTGACACGGTATGTTGAATTAGTGCTGCAAGACTAGAACGAGCGAGGAATGTGCCAGAGCATTGCAAGAGAGGGGTCATATGTAGACGAGGGCCCTCCAACTGCTTGTCTCTGACAATGCCTTGGAATTTACGAGTCAGGTATTTAAGGACATTAGTGTAAGGGTGGAGGATAAGAAGGGTGAAATTTTGCCTTAGCAGGAGCAATCCAAAATGGGTGGTTGTGGAAAAATAAGATGGCGTGATGATCGGAAATCTTTCTTGCGAATTCGTGAATGCAAAGTCACGAGAGTTCTATTATTTGATTTACCTGAGTGCTCAATATCGTCTATTCATCGTTCTTATTATATCGATTTATGTTCGTTTCTTCTCATTTCTTTTACAATTCATAAAAAGGTCCTAGAGATGCTGATTATGTATCACCCTTTGTGAAGTAGTCGAAATGAGATTCATTTCGGCGAAGTAGATACGGATAGTAAGGATCGGATTATAAGTAGAGATTTGGGCTAGAGAGAAGTTTGTTAAGCGTAAAGAAACCACAAAACTTTGGAGCAACAACATAAAAAAAGGCAAAGAGAGTTCCAAATAGGAGATTACGTTTTCATTAGGTGCAGTTAAAAACTCCCAGCAAAGTTTCGAAGTTATGTGCAGTTTGAAGGCCATATATGTCCGAATGTCTTAAGAGGACCTAACAATGATAGTGTAGTTTGTGTTTAGAATCAGGCGACATTCCTGTCATGGTAGACAAGGCAAGGTGATCCGGCAGAAAGTTCACCGAGTCACATTTTGGACTTTATGAGATGATGAAGTGTTGGAATCCACGGCAGTGGAGTTAGAATATGTTAAGCCTTGCAAAGACAGAAGAGAGGGGTGGAGGAGAGAGGAGAGCGAGGCGACCCAAGAGTCCTTCGGAAGAGAGAAGAAGAAGAAAGAGGAGAGAGAGGAGAGAGGAGAGAGGAGAGAGAGAATAGAAAGACGTAGATGAAGTGGAAGAAGCCTTCTCCTCCACAGACCAAGTGTCTCCTCATATTTCTTTCCAATTGCGGCAGTGAGAGGTCACAGATTCAGTCCGCGGACCAGCTAATTTCAACTCTTATCCCCACAATCTTCAGCAAGAATACACAATCTTACTCTAATCCCCCACTCGGTCAGCCGGTACCCGATAGTACGATTCTTGGAGCCGATCCACTCCGTGCCAACGGAGGGACCCCGTCGGACTGGGGGGGTGAGAGAGAGAGAGAGCGTGAGAGAGATTTAGCGATGAGAATGTAGAAAAGAAGAAGATCGGGAGTGTAGTGAGAGAGAGTCCAGACAGTTGACATCAATGTTCCACTCTAAAAATGGACTTCAAAACTCCGGTCCAACCCTGCGTTGAGAACAGATTTAGACATCTTTTTCCCCTATTCAGCCAAAGAGCTTTCCCTAGAACTGTCAATGGAATTTCTCGGAGCAACCTGCACCACTAAGGTTGAGTGTAATGGAGCCTATGGTGGAGCCCCTCCGAGAACTAATTATTCCCCTGTGAAATCTCCAATTTCCCCAGTGAAAGATGGCCACTCCCATTCCCCGGTCGTAGATTCATCTCCTAAGGTGTTTTCCAGATAACAGAAAACAGGACACCTCTTACAGGCCCCATAATCTGTTCACTGGTCCTAGAGATTCTACACCCCGAGTTACCCGAAGTCAAACTAGGATGAAGGAACAAAGCTTACACAATAGTCGAGAAAGTGACAACAGGGAGACTACAGCGAAGACTGCCTGTCCCAACCGTCATCCTGTGAATGGATTTGAACACCAAGTCCGAGGAAGGAAAGTTCAGGTACCGGCCTCTTGGTTCCGAGATCATCGCTCCAAATCTGTGTATCGCTTTTAATATTCCTGATTTAAGAAAAATTTTCTTTTAGTTTTAGGATGATTTCTTCTTAAATATTTTGCTTAAGTATAAGTATCAAAGGACAATCTTCAGGTACGTTTCGCACCGGGCGTCTTGTACAATTTCCTCAATTTAGTTAAGAATACTTAGTAGAGGTTAGAAAAACGTAGACTGGATTAGACGAGGAGGACGTCCTAATTTTTAAGAAAGACGTAGGCCTGGACTTGTATATAATTGCCTGAGAGCAATCTAGATATTAGAATGCTAGTTTGTAGATTCGATAGTTTTAAAATTCGATTTAATTCCATAGAATTCAGCCCGATCAGGGTGGAGGTGGGGAGGGTTGTGGGGCTAGGGAGGCTGATTTTATAAAAAAGAAACCTCTTAAAAATATGTTTCACCTCAGAAACAACGGGGGTACAAGGCAATTTTCTTAACTGAACAGAACATAGAAACTGACAGAATAGAAACCCAAAAACTTTCTATTTAGCGAAGACCAAAAAATAAGTAAGATAAGTAATACAGTAATTAGTAAATAGCAACTAATAAGTAAGTAAGTAAGTAATAAGAGAAATTATTGATTAAAATAAGTCCTATCGTAGGGGTAACCAAAATTATTACTACCCACCTATGTTAAACTGAAGGCATTTATAGTTCGAAAGCATCTTTAGTTAGTTTTAAAAGTGGGGTCGCGAAACGCTGGTTAACTAATCAATTAATTTTTAAAATTTTTAAACATATTAGGACTCCGGGGCGGAGAATTAAAAGAAATATCAAAACCAAAAGAAAATCTACAGGCGTAGAATATTTCAGAAATGAATGGGTTCCGTCCGGAATGCAAGCTTTGAGTTTGCTACTTCATTCAAGTCCGTAATCAACATGCCAGAGGCAAATCATAAACGAAAAAAGAAGAAAAAAGATTCTAAGCTCCTGGTTTAGGTTTTATAATCGTACAGGAGAGTTAACCATTCATAGAAAGGATAACCTCGACCTATTTAATCTCTTTTTAGAATGTTCTCACGGACTATAAAAAGAAACAATATCAAACGACTAATAGTAAACCGAAGTTAAAGAATGATTCTTTTCCATCGTTCGAAGGAGAACCACGTTTTCGCTAAATGGTTCAACAGGCATCAAAGGGCTCACATCGAAGATGGGAATATCAAGCTTATGACCCAATGTCGATGTGAAAGTAAAGTGTTATGGGGTTCCAGAACTGCGAACAGAGTGCAGCGAACCCACCTGTGGAATCTCTCAGCTCAAATTCGGGGGTAAAAGGGAAACGAGCCGCTTTTTGCAATTTGGAGAGAGCCATCTCAGGAGATATGACTTCTTGTGTCTTGCGATTTTGGCAGGTC
>JABUQX010030461.1:0-13714 GCA_015478945.1 Trachelipus rathkii
TTATAAGCTTTCAATAAATATATGCTGTTGACCTGATTGATTGTCAGATTATAAAGGAATACCTTACTTCTTTTAATTCTTCTAATATTATATAACAGGAGAGCTCTGAAAGGATATACCATTCTTACTATTTTTTGGGTGGCCTGCTCATTTCTCATTATATTTTTACTTTAAATATCCTTTGTAGACATTTTTGTACAAGATGATGTAAACAGACATCATTTAATTTGACTCTCAAGTTTCCAAACGATGGTGATCCAAAATGTTCCATTTCAGCCTCGGATCACTTCTATTTATCAATAATCTTTGGTCTTGCACCTCTTCACTTATTAACTCTTGTGCTGATGACTCCATTTTACTCCCTTCTTTCAATTCTAACCTAACCTAACCTAACCTAACCTAACCTAACCTAACCTAACCTAACCTAACCTAACCTAACCTAACCTAACCTAACCTAACCTAACCTAACCTAACATAATTGTACTTGTTAGAGAGACGAGACAGGTGACCTTGGTATATCTGGTTTCTGATCCTTCTTTTATTGGGACAAAGAAAATCTGATTGTCTCAGTTTTTCTATAGTTCTATCTGACAATCTTTCATACAGCTGTGTCATCTGAACAAAAATTGATCATTTCTCTGCTCTCAATATTTCAACTATTTTCTGAATCGTGATATTTCCTTATATAAAAACCGTATTAGAAACTTAGAGGTATTGAAGCACAGTCAAAAATTTTTTTAAATTATTCATTTATAATTTAGGTTTGAAGATATTCATCGTTAGTGGAAGAGCAGAACACCCTTCGCATATATGGAGTTTATATAGTTGAATAGCCGTATTTGGAATGGGCGAATGTAGCACTTTTTCAATATCTCATACGCTTATTATCTTTAATAGCTTTATGTTTACAGAGCTGATAAGCCAAGTAAGTGCTTGAAGACATTGTTTGGAATTTTTTTTCCCAAAACATAAATGGGGTTCTCTCTGTATCTGAAATGTGTAATAACTGTTTGGAAACCCCCACTACTTATATATATATATATATATATATATATATATATATATATATATATATATATATATATATATATATATATATATTAATACTATATATATATATATATATATATACTATATTTCATCTTATATATTATATATATATATATATACTTGCACCTCCCCCCGAACTCTTAACTTCATTCCTGCCCGTTTTTCTATCATTTTTCTTAATTATTTTTTTCTCGTATATATCACGTGTTGATTCCTGAAGTGTTTGAGAGAATCGTAGCAAGCGCTGAGGTGCTAGAAGCTACTAACCCTATTATTATCGCGCCATGTTTTAATTTCTAAGTATTAATTAATGTATTTACTATAGAGTCATATTAGGTGATTTGATAGTAAATGTTTTTGATAGTATAATAGAGTACTGCGAATAACGTATATTACCCGGTTATTATAACGAGAAGAGAGAGTAGAGAGGGCGATGACCGATGAAGAGAGGAGTAGTGAGAAAAGTTACACTGAGTTCGGTATCCGTAGCTGATTATGACTCTCTCACATTATATATAGATATATATTATTTTTAGGCTTTATAAGTAGGTTATTTTACTCACTATAGTTATTAGTATAGTTATCCATTTACAAAGCTTCTCAACCTATATATATATGTAGTTGGTGAAGAGTGCTTTCTGTACTTTCAGCCTGAGATATATAGTTTTATCAATCATCACCACACGTTATTATCTATTATTATATAGGAGGGGCAAGTTGAGGGCAGCTCTGATCCCGCTTCACCGGGAAACCTGGAAAAGAGGCACTTAGAAGGTGAAATTTTTAGTGAGTAGCACTGAAAAGAAATGAAATATATGAGTAATGAGTTTAAGTGCCGGAAAGCACAATGAGCTGGAGCTGGAGGCGCGATGGAATTTGCCGGTGGACTGATTGTGACGTACAGGACGCCAGACAGGAATTTGTGGCTCAGCCACTAATTGAAGTCACAGGTGGTATTTATAATATAATATTATATTCATAATCATAATATATTATAATGGTGTATAACTCATTTTTGAGGTTTCAACACCCCCCAATGAGTTTGAGGGTCCCCTGGAGGGGGCCCCCAAATGATAAAAGAAGAGATAGAAGAGAGAGAAAGACAGAGTTTACACAAAGAAGGGGGGAGGAAAAAAGAAGAGGTAAATGAGCAAGAAGAAGAAGAGAAGAAGTCTCAAATGCGGGAGATGGATGGCATTGAGCGCGGAGCGGATCCGGTGTTGGAGGCGGAGGTTAAGAAGAAAATAAACAGAGGTGGCGTAGGCAAAGGGAATATTGGAGAAAAGAAATAAGAAAAGAAGTTTCAGTAATGAGCAGCAGCAAAGTAATGATGGGGTAATTGGTCGCCGGCCCGGTGCGGAGCGCGGTGGTGGTGCCTTGGTGAGATTAAGTAAGTGGTAGGACTTAGAGACGTGATAAATGTGATCGTTGATATATAAATGTTTTCGGTTGACGTAAGACCGAATAACATAGGTTTTATTTAACTGTTGAAGAGTGTGGGAGCAACCTGAGGGAGCTCCTGCTGAAAAGCTAATTGACATTGCATAAGGATTGCATAATTGACGAAATAGGGAAAGTGATGCAAGAGGATTCTGTGTAGATGATTTCTCAAGTGAAATCAGAAATTATAATGATCCCCTCTTTGAGATGAGCAGAGACCACAACGGGGTTTTATGTCTTGTAAAATGAAGTGGTTTTAAAGGATAGTAAGCATACGTGTAACTGTATCCTAGTACCGATCTGTCAACACCTCTATTATGCACAATAATAAGTGACGTAGAGCTCAGAGAACGTAATAGGTGAGACTCCTCTTTATTCGGTTACAACGGCTACATATCGTACCACAGATAATGAACTAGCACAATTATGAACCAGGGCTAAGTAATTTAGTGTATTCGTCTAGCTTAATCCTACTCATTACTAATACAGGACTAAGCGCATCAACTAACATGTCAACGTAGCGTAATTATATAAAACTTTTCCATCATGACATCTAGGATTTTTATTATACTGTGGGATGGATCGTCATCCTGTGATTCGTTATTTTTTCTTTGTTTTAAATATTCTAATTCTACATTTAATATATTTAACCTAACAAAACTTTTAAATAATCAAAAATTTATTTATAGTTGTGTTTTAACAAAGTTTAAAAGTATTTTGGGAGCTTAATAAAATTTTATAGGATTTCATTGTATCCTGTGTACTTTATTATACCCTAAAAGCGTAAAGCAGTATAGCGCAAGCATTTAACCCCTCCCCATTCCCCATGCCACCCAACGCCATGCTCTATTGATTACTGCTTTACATCATATCTAAACATTTATTAAACAAACATAACAAAAATAGGTTTTTTGTACGAGCATGGCATATAATGTATTAAAAATATTTCATGTTTTACTAAATATTTTATTCTTTTTTACTGAAAATAGAAAATATACGCAATAAATAGAGAAAATGATAAGGTTTGGCATCACAGCAAGAGAAATCTTAAAAAGATCTTTTGATTTTATTTGTTATTGTGGTTATCGTCCTCTAATTATCACGACTTGTTGTGGCACAGTAAAAAAAATATATATAAATAGTAATAGGCAGTAGTAACAGGATCAGTATTTAGTAGTAGTGGAAGTAGTAATAAAAAGCAGTAGTAATATAAAAAATGAACAATATTATCAGTGGCAGTAGAAGCAGTAAAGACAGCACCAAGGTCAGCAGTAGAAACAGTAGAAACAGCAGCGTTAAATTAGCATCTGAAACATCAATATATAATTCAAAATTCCTTTCTCCATCTCTTTCTCTCATTCTGTTATAATTATACTTCTGGCGTAACTAACTTTTCTTAACTTATCTATCTATCTATCTATTTATTTATCTATCTATTCTATCTATCTATTTATTCTATCTTATTTCTATTATCTATCTATTTTTCTTTCTTTATTAACTATCTATCTATTATCTATCTATCTATCTATCTATCTATCTATCTATCATCTATTATCTATTATTATCTAATGCTATCATCTATTTTTTCATAACCACTTCTATTTCTCTATAATATAATAAATAGTATATATTTTCGATATTTATTATAATTCTTATTTACTTTATTATTATTATTAATACTAATAAACTATTATGGATATTTAGAATATTATTTATTATTATATATATATGATATTTTATATATATATATATATATTTGTGTGAGATGGCTGTTACATGAGGGTTGGGGTAATAAATATGCGGGGTACATATATGAATATATATATCTTATTTAGTTAAATGTTTTATTTGATATAGCCACAGATCTTCGTCTTTTTCTCTTTTCACTTTTTCTCTTTAAATTTTTATTTCTCTTTTTTTTATTTCCTAAAATAATAGCTTGCCTTGTGTGTTATTGAATGTATTATGAAAATTATTTATTGCTCTTCTAGGGGATATCTGTTAAGAAATCGATAATAATTTTTAAAACTTGTAATTTTTTGTTATAATAGTATATATTTATATATAATATAAAGTATATTATACTATATAATATATTATATTATATAAGAATTATATAGTAATATTATATGTATTAATAATATATATATTATACTATTATATATATACCTCAAGAATACTGTAGATGTAAAAATTAAAATAATGTATCAATTTTTACAGGTTGGGGGCGGTGACCCCTTTGGGGTGTGTACGGCAATTTAACTCAAAATTCATCATATATTATAATGTAGAAGTAATCACTATAATGAATTAGATAGTATATACTATTTACCTAGATTTTCCAGCTCTTCTAAATACCATCAATATTTACTAATATATGTTTGAGTAGGCACCTATAGCAAATTCCTACCCCTAATTAGGGTATATTGACATTATAGGGTCTCAAATAGTATATAATTTAGTATTAATACGATGAGGTTATATTGTTCACCTATTAATCGAACCCCATCTCAAGATTTCTTCATAAGCATAATCGAATATGTACGCCCTCTCAAGTCAGCTATGTGTATGTTTGAATACATACTTTTATTATCTCTCCTTTGCGTTTCCTTCGCAAAATTCGATCTATCTCTCTCTGGTCCCTGAGTCACTGAAAGCTCCCGTGCAGCTAAAAATACATTTCATAACTATCTAATCTAATACAAATATCTCGAATATCTTATTGGGGCATTGAGAATCCTTCTACAGTAGTGACTGAGTATTAATATATATATATAATATCTATTATATACCTCTCAAATGAGTATCAATTCTAGCGCTATGGTGCTAGTGATTCGGTTGATCGAGAGCCAGAGTCATGAAAGAGGCAAATAGGACTTTAGCTGAGTCGTGAAGTCTCGTAGAGCCGAGCCGGAGCCGGAGTCGGAAGTTGACGTCATTAATTAGTGTAAGATCGAGGCTGAGTCGGAATCCGATGACGTCTTATATATATATAATATACCAAATTTTAGACTTTACTATTAGTATACGATCAATTATATTTAATTTATTTATCTAGGTAGGTTGCATATCAATTAGCGGTTTATCCCCTATATGTACGTATAAGGGGGGAGTGTATATAGATACTCAGTGGTCATTACGTATAATCAATTTCATAGATCTTATACTGAACGGAAGTATTCGCTAATATGATTACATACACTGATACTTAGTATATTTATATATATTATATATTATATATATAATATATATGATATATATATATATATTAAATAGTATACTCGAATAGGAAATAACCTATTTAGGATCCTATAGCTATCGGCTATATATATAATATCGCATACTGGAATATAGTATCCAGCTACAGTAGGGTACGTATAGCTAATAGTGCAATAATATTATATTGACGTTCTAGCTATATATATTCTCAGGGTATAAGTGATAGTATTAGCCTACCTATACCTTATATTATATATATCATTACTATACTTATATATTATATAGTAAGTACTATTACTATAATAAATCACCTAATATATATTATATATATATACTAAAATCTATACGTAAATTATTCAGAGGTAGTACTATATGTAGTATGTATAGATATATATATATATATAGTATATATATATATGGAACCAGGGCTCTAATTTAAATCAGTTCTTTACTACTCAAATTGTTTGGTATGAGATAAGTATATTAAATATTTTTGCTTTATGTGTTGTGTGTGTGTGTGGTGTGTGGTGTGTGATGTATTTTCGAGTGATAGTGGTGTGTGATGTGTGAGTGTCAGGTGTGGGTGGTGTGTGGTGTGTGTGTGTGCGCGCTCGCGGGCGTCTGTGAGTGTGTGTGGAACGTTATTCAGGAGGTGTTTCTACGAAAAATATTTTCAAAAAAGTTTTTCTTTTCGAAAATAAAAAAATTCGAGGGAAATAAAATTTCTCTCCACTCTACGGTCTCCTCAAAAATTTATCCCTCATAATACCGAAGAGGAATCGATTAGTGACACAAGGTACTCTAGTACTATGGAGAGTATCTTACATAGTAATTGTAATATCTCATATATTATTACATCTTATATATATATATATATAAACAGTCACTCTTCATTTCTGAGCTCAATAAAGTATTCAGGTGTTCAATATAAGTAACTTATATATTATTTTATATATACTATATCTACGATATCTTCATACATTTACAGACACTTTATAAAATATTTGTAGATACTTATAGACCGTATTACATTATTATAAATAAACCCTAACTTATATATTGGCTCGTTATCAATAGGTCAAAAATATATAACGGATGTAATTATATACATAATAGTTGCCTATGTAATATATTATATATATATATTATATAATATATTTATATATATATATATATATATTGCATAAACATAATATTTGTCAATAATATTACTCAGGTATTTGTTGTATTATGTAGCTTGATGAATACGATTACACATTACTTATACTTTATAGCTTATAACTCAGACTCAGAAATAAATTGCAATTCACTACAGCTGGAGCTAGCTCATTTCTAATTCTTTTGTATAAACGATAAATGACTTCATGCTGGAGCACTATAAAGGCATTTCACCCTGCTCTTTTTCTTTACCCGGGAATCTTTTCTTCTCTGAATCACGCATTCATACCTGGACCTAGGCAAGCAGAAGTTTTGGGTGGTCTTGATGATATATTATATAATTTATTTATACTCACAAATTAAAAGTATATTATATATAATTATATTATATATATAATATATATCCTATAATATATATATATGAATAGGTATAGTATATTACTAATTTATCATATTATTCTATAACCTTATATGCTTATCTACATTTAATAATCATTATATAATATATTCACTCTTATTATAGTTATTCTATATAATATATCTCATTATGTTTATCCTCTGGGATTCTTTTGACACGTCTGATAAAAACATGTTCTAAATATAACAGTTGTCTCGACTAGGTAGCCATTCGGCTTTACCATAACAAATTATTTGAGGAGGACCAAGAACAACGTCATTCCCTAAAAAAAGAAAATCGCAAAGCGCGAACCAAGTGAAAACTTTGTAACAAAACTATATATTGTGATTTGGATTTAATTGTTAATTATTCAGTAATAATTTATTGTATGTAATATGTACTTAATCCCTTAATCTGGACTGGTTTTAGGTATATTATAATTATTTAAATGATAGCTCCTAAATTCTAAGTTTTATGAATTTTATTTATATTTTATTATGTTTATATATTAATATGTAATTTATCTCATATTGTGCTCATTTATCTGTATTACTAAATATATTTAATACAACAAGGAATATATCTTACAATGCTAAAATTCATTAACAACTTTATATGTAAAAATTCAAAAATATTATCCTGAGCATTTCTTATATATTGATTATATACAATAAATATATTATATAATTTATTAATAAAAAAATTTATTTTCGGTATATTAGATAAATTATCTAGGAAGTTATATAAGTATAATATAATATTAATAATTATTAAAATTATACATTGACAAAGAATCTAACGAATTCTTACTGTGATGATATATTATTTCTATAATATTTTTTTTATGTATTATCATTGGGTGTTAGGTATTTTGTGTGGACAAATATTTTTGTGTGGCCGAGGATGACGGTGGAGTGAGGCTGGACATTTTCTGTGAATATAAGATACTCTATTTATATTTTCACGGGCTACAAAATTAATAAAGTCTGTGTAGAACTATATATCTAGTGCGTGACATAAAAAATTGTCATAATATCATATTAAGCATGATAACTTTATTACTCTAGATAAAACATTATTAATTTTTTATATTTATTATATTTTTATTTTTATTATTACTAAAGCGCTTATCGGTATTTTTTTTTTAATAATTAGTAATTTTATTTTTCATCTTGTGATTAAGCCATGCCTACTACGTAAATATCTATCTGAATATTAGTAAGTATATATATAGTACCTTGTTTGCAGTATTAGTGTGACGTTAAACGTTTTTGCAATCAACTCCTCGACAAAAGAAAAGGTATATAATCATAACACAAGATTGGACGGGTTTAAACCAGAATAACTTTCTTCGCATAAGTTCAGGGAGGGAGTAGGTAGGTTAGTCTAAACACACGTGCCTATATTATAATTTGAATATGTACTTTGTAGAATCCCTGGACAAGCTTGGAAATTTTATGCTCCATAATTCGCTAAGAAACACGATTATACTAGAAGAGCTACTAGAGAAAAAACCAGGTATAATACCAAATGGAAGAATGAGTTGAATAAGATTCCCTGCAGCGTGAAAACCTACTATGAGAGAGTAAATAGAAACGACGTTAAGGTGTTTAGCTTAAGGAAACATTAGCGCATGAGAATATGAACTTTCTAGAGTGTACAATTTTAAGAGAAAGAGTTTTGAGTCCAGAGAAAGAGATGTCTTTAGTTATCACTGATCAAGGAGGAAAAACCTTGAATCTAAATGGAGAATAGGTATATAATCTAGTTAATATAATATTTATATATAATAGTATATTATATACGATTATTAGAATATTAGTAATATATAATAATAATAATATAGTATAATATAGTAATTTAATATTAAGTTATAATATATATAATAATTATATATATAATACTCTTATAATATATGTTATATATTTATATTATAATCAGGCGTCGGCTTTACGGGGGAAGCGACAGGAGCGCTCTCTAAATAAAAATAAAAGACAGTAATGTATATAAATAATAATTTAAATTACTTTTTTATTACTATTAAAATAATGTTTAAAATTTATACAAATACAAAGAAGCTAATTTTACATTAAGATCATTTATTGTCTTGCGAAACATTATTTTTCATAAAGATCATTGACTTGACTGGAGGAATTTTTTATTTGTGCCTCAAGAAGCATAATTATACAATGGCTTTCAAAAACATTATTGTGTTGTCATGGCAACTGTAAAAGAAACTTATTCTTATTTTTGTCTATTTATGAGGATTTTTCCAGCAAAGCCTCCTCTCGATATATGTATGTTTGGCAAGAATCATTTTTTTATAAAAAATTATAAATAAAAAAATTGAAATATATTTGTTCGTATATATATTATATTAATATATATCTATATAATTATATTATTATATATATATACTTATATTTAATAATATATATATATATATATTATTAGGAGAGAGAGAGAGAGAGAGAGGAGAGAGAGAGAGAGAGAGAGAAGAGAGAGAGAGAGAGAGAGAGAGAGAGAGAGAGAGAGAGAGAGAGAGAGTTTATTCAAAATTTTACTTAAGAATTTTTGTTTATAATTTTAGTCTTTGTAATTTTGAATCTTTTTATAATAACCTTTTTCTTGTAAACTTAAGAACTTTTCAAAAGAAGGGGGCAAAAATAAAATTACAATTTTGAGATATAATAATAAAACACGGATATATATTTTACCTACCATTTTAAGTCATACATTAAAATAAAAATAAATCATTAATGCTTTTAAAAAAATAGTTCACTTTAAATAGCAGGAATCATAAACATTTTTTTCGACTACGAAATGCAGGACACGGGGCTTTGGAGGCAAAGTTCTTTTATTTAAAGAAGATTCTTTTTATATTGAGAAGAGTGTAATTAATATTATCAAAGCAGATAAAAAAAGAAGAAAGCACATTATTATTAACAGACTCTAGTTCTGATAAATTGTCATTTATTTATTTATTTATTTATTTATATACCTATATTAACAAAAATAATTATTTTATAAAATATGTTGAGTTAATACATAAAAAATCCTAAAATGTTTACCCATTAGCGTATAATTTAAGTTTGGTTTTTCAATAAAAATATGTATATATTTTTCTCTTTCAAATTCGATATTAGAATTTAATATATGATCATCATCTTATTTTTTCTTTATAATACCGAAAATGGTGCATTAACAGAAACAAGTAAAGTGTTTATATTTAGTGATTATAAAATTTTTTTCTTAATAAAAACAATACACGAGTTTGTTATTTTTATTAGATTATTAGACAGGAAAAAAAAACAATACTATAATGTAAACTAAAAGAACTAAAATTTTAATAGTTTTTATATAATAATTACACGAATATAGGTATATTAGTATTGTATACAGTCTTGGAATTTGCTCTCTGTATTTTTTGAGAGGAGAGGTAGATGAGCCGTTTGAATTTTATTGGATTATATTAAAATAGGATAGTTATATCCATGGCATGATGATGGTTTGACGCTGTTTTATGTTTAATAAAATTTTTAACATAATCTTTCATTTATACATTGTAATGTATTCTTTTCAGATTGACCTAATTTTCACTACAAAAAAAATAAGAGAATTTTATCATTACAACGTTAGCAAAATGTTGGTATTGAAGAATGTTCGTTTCAAATGTTCTATAAATATTAATAGACTGTCGTGATAAAGCACGAGTAGTAACGAGTGTAAAGGATAGTCGACTATATGATATATATATATATATTAATCGTTATATATATATATTATATATATATGAATTATCCCGATATTAGACCTGGTGGCGTGGGTTTACTTCATTCTATATTGTAGACAATGAATAATTAATAAATAACGTAAAAAACTCAGATAATATATATTTTAAAATTACATTATAAGTGAAATCTAATTATACAATTTTATTTCTTTTATTGATATAGTTCAATCATTTTTTTCCAGTCACTCGGTCATATCGGATCTTAAATTATTTATGGCAGTGCAGATAGACTTAGCGAAATATATATATAATAGTATAATAATTATATAATATATATCTTAAGTTTTGCGGATATATACCTGAGAGGGAAAATACTATACTCTTATAGCCTATATATTATATAGGCTATAGTATAGACGTAAAACTATATATATATCGTATATATTCATATACACATATTAATATATAATATATTAGGATGGGTCTAAACTTAGAGATATATTATGAGTGAGTATTTATATATATATATTGTTATAATATATATTCATATATAATATATTATCTATATATCTATAGTATATATATATATATATATATATATAGTTACTAGTATTGAATATAATATTATATTATAATTATATATATATTATATATAGTAATAATATATATATATATATTAATGGATGTGCGAGAGTTACGGTTAGTATTTCGGTAATTCGGGACCTATTCGGGCCAGAATACCGGAATATTTTGGGTATTCGACTTTTTTGCTCGAACTATTCGGCGAGAGCCGGAATATTGAGACTTCATAAACAATAACAATTTACTGGTCACATTTTATCGATAGCTTTTCTGCTATTATAGAATCTATCGATTATTTAGAAACCCATTTTTTCCACCACCACTAAAAATATACAGAGCTTATTGCATAATTAAGGTTACCATTTCTGTCATTTGTCAGATCCCATAAAGGCCTTTGACATAAAGTATTGCTATTTTCAAATTCATTAAAAAATAGAATTCATGTCTAAGTGATCCAGCGGATAAATGGGAGCATAAAACATGGTTAGCTGGTATAGTAGGAGAGTGCATGACTTAATCATTTCAATGATTTTATTCACTATGTTGCAGCTAGGTATTCACTGAGTTTCAATAATTAATGTCAGAGAGTCTGTTTATCAGATATTTATTTACCTTTGCCGAAGCATATCCCTCTCCATTTCACCATTAAAAGTCAGCGGGCAGCTGCAAAGCTTATAACTTTACACATGTGGAAAACTGAGTGTCAGGAGCAGGCATCAAATTATATTGCATTGACGTCTCGAAACGTTGGAACAGGAATTTTATAGGAAAGGGCTTTAAAGAATCTGTTTGAAACAGAAGAAGTTCCCTGTCATATAACGCGCATGAACTAAGCAATTAGAAAATGTTGACTGATTTCCAGTGGCAAATTATTTATTTACTTGAGCCATTTGACACATCACTAAAAAGCTTAACTGTGAAGTAAAGTCGGCCAAGTGATCCCTTAATATTTAGCAATAAATCTATGTTTAAATAAGGCCACAAATTAAAAGCAAAAGGGCTCTTTCATAAATTTATAAATTAAATCTGTTAAAGAAATCAGTAAAAATAAAGAGTTTTTATGTTGTTATATGATGAGTATTTTTGTGAACCTACTTTCTAGAAGAAGTAGTGGCGATTCAAGCTAATTTTCCTCAACATGAAATCAGATGAATGAGATAAAAATATGGTCGTTGGTGATTCTGGCATGGAAAGAAATTGCATAAAATAGCTCCTGACACAATGACGCTGCTGACGATGATGGGTCACTGTAGTGGGGAAAGTGAAGCCTGGACAGTTCAATTGGTCACTGGTGTGTAAATGGATTTGATTTTTAAAGAAATTGTGGCATTAAAATCGTCATTCAGAAAAGAAAGTGAGAGTGAAAAAAAGAAAGTCCATTCTTCGACGAATGTGATTTATTGTGCAGAAACAATAAAATACGGCTGACAATACGGAATTACATACAAGATAATAAACAAATATACTAAGTTTGCTACTTTGACCAGTGAAGAGAGAAAATAGAATATCCTTCAATGGTGGAAAACAAACTGGGGATAATAAAGTCGTAGTGAGAATTTGTGAAAAAAACTTAGAAATAAAGATACTGTTTCAGTCTCATCTCCAAGATCAGCAGCTTATGTGAAAGAATATTATAATCAAGAAGGAATTATTTATTGAAGCCACAGAAATATGATTATTCCCCGTTGAAAACTGGAGAAACTGGAGCTAAGGTTCTGTCATTTTAAGACTCCTTAGAGCTTATTCTAAAATGAAGGGTTTTAGTTTTTTAATCATCTTAACTACTGAAAACTTTTTCAATTTTATTTAGTTTATTTTTAATAATGTGAAGGGTTTTGCTATATACCTAAAAAGCCCCTATAATACCTTTTGTTTTGATGAATTAACTTTGGTATTATTAAACTGGTTAACATAAATTTCTTGGAGGGGGTTTCGCGAATTGATTATGAATCGTGCTGATGATCCAAAAAAATTGTATCGGTCTTTTTGCATATTCACATCGCTTGTGAGATATTGTGTGTATAGCAAAGTATTTGTAATTTTTTATTGATTATTACCTGGGCCCTTGCAATTTTTTAAAAGCTTGGAAACTTATTGGATAATAATATATATATATATATATATATATATATATA
>JABUQX010030462.1:0-5000 GCA_015478945.1 Trachelipus rathkii
ATCTTTCCCCCACCCCCTTTCATGCTCCCCAAGCCAGCTATTTGCCTCGCCAGGATTTATTATTCTGATTTCGTGAGTCCTATAGCATGTGCATATTTCGAGCTCCTTATTGTGAATATTTTTCAGCTGGTGAGTAATTTCTTTATACATATATATTATTATTATAGTCCATATTATTAATAAACTACTCAGCAAATACTTCTAGGGACCGCTATGCTAAAACTTTAATACCACCTTCTTGTTTGGGGTATTAACTCAGGCCCGCGTGTTTTTTTTTTGAAGCAGGCCTAAGGCTCACACTTATAAATAGTTTTTCTTTGAGAAATTTCCGAAATGATTGTGTTCTGAGAAGCATTATTATTATTATTAATATTATTTTATCATCGCGAGTGAAAAAGAGAGAGGCTGGATCTTTATATTATTATTATTATTATTAATATTATTTTATCATCGCGAGTGAAAAAGAGAGAGGCTGGATCTTTATATTATTATTATTATTATTTTATCATATCGCGAGTGAAAAAAAGAGAGAGGCTGTATTTTTTATTTTATTATTTTATTATTTTATCATTATCGCGAGTGAAAAAAAAGAAGAGGCTGTCTAATATATTATTATTTATTATTATTATTAATTAATATTATTTTATCATATCACGAGTGAAAGAGAGTATTCACTTACATTTATATTATTCTTTATTATTATTATATTTATCATATCGCGAGTTGAAAAAGTTTTAATCTTTATCTAATATTATTATTATTATTATTATTATTATTAATATTATTTTTATCAAAATTATTATTTTAAATACATAAACTGCATCTTTATATTTATTATTATTATTTATTTATTATTATTTTATCTATCGCGAGTTGAGTTCTTATCGCCTGTTTCTATATTATTATTATTATTGATTATTTTATCATATCGCGAGTGAAAAAAGAGAGAGGCTGTATCCTAATATTATTATTATTATTATTATTATTTAATATTATTTTATCATATCACGAGTGAAAAAGAGAGAGGCTGGATCTTTATATTATTATTATTATTATTATTATTTTATCATATCGCGAGTGAAAAAGAGAGAGGCTGTATCCTTATATTATTATTATTATTATTATTTTATCATATCGCGAGTGAAAAAAGAGAGAGGCTGTATCCTAATATTATTATTATTATTATTATTATTATTATTAATATTATTTTATCATATCACGAGTGAAAAAGAGAGAGGCTGGATCTTTATATTCATTATTATTATTATTATTATTATTATTATTATTATTATTATTATTATTATTATTATTATTATTATTTTATCATATCGCGAGCGAAAAGAGAGAGGCTGCATTTTTTTATTTATTTTTTTCTCAGACCGCGAGTGAATAGGGAAATGCATTTTTATGTTAATATTACTTATATATTTTTGCTACATTTAGTAATAAGACTTTAAAATGAGTCGTATTAATAAATGATCAGACTTTGGCGCCTCACCCCAATCGCCATTTTTTTTTCTCTCTTTAATATTACTTATATATTTTTGCTACATTTAGTAATAAGACTTTAAAATGAGTCGTATTAATAAATGATCAGACTTGGGCGCCTCACCCCAATCGCCATTTTTTTTTCTCTTTAATATTACATATATTTTTGCTACATTTAGTAATAAGACTTTAAAATGAGTCGTATTAATAAATGATCAGACTTTGGCGCCTCACCCCAATCGCCATTTTTTTTTTCTCGTTCCTGTAAGACTGAAAAATTTAGTTTTATTTAATCTAGATGAAGAGTTGGAAAGAAAAAGTCATTTGTAATTTTTTTTAGTATGGTTGAAACAATGATGAGTTGAAAAGTCATTTGAAATAATTTTATTAGTAGTTTTATTGAATCTAGATGAAGAGTTGGAAAGAAAAAGTCGTTTGTAATTTTTTTTAGTATGGTTGAAACAATGATGAGTTGAAAAGTCATTTGAAATATTTTTATTAGTATTTTTATTGAATCTAGATGAAGAGTTGGAAAGAAAAAGTCATTTGTAATTTTTTTTGTATGGTTGAAACAAGATGAGTTGAAAAGTCATTTGAAATATTTTTATTTTTTTAGTAGGGTTGAAACAAGATGAGTTGAAAAGTCATTTGAAATATTTTTATTAGTATTTTTATTGAATCTAGATGAAGAGTTGGAAAGAAAAAGTCATTTGTAAATTTTTTAGTATGGTTGAAACAAGAAGAGTTGAAAAGTCATTTGAAATATTTTTATTAGTATTTTTATTGAGTTTAGTTGACGAGTTGGAAAGAACTAGTCCTTTGTAATTTTTTTTAGTATTTGTCGAAACAAGATGAGTTGAAAAGTCATTGAAATCTTTTTATTTATTATTATTTAATCACGATGAAAAATTGAAAAAAAAAATCTTTTGTAATTTTTTTATTAGGGTAACTGTTGTAATTTTTTTATTAGGGAAACTGAGACAAGATGAAGTGTAGAGAAATTGTAATTTTTATTTTTTTGTTGTTTATAATGAATACAAGAGGAGGACTTGGAAATATGTTTTTGGGAACAAAGGATCTTTATTAATAGCTTAATTTTGTTGGGGATGTTCATATCACTTTTATATTCTATGAATTAAATTTCTTTAATTTTAAATTTTTTCATTCATGATGTATTTTAAAATTTTCTTTGTGTTTGTATGATCCATTTTTTTTTTCTGCCACTTTTAGGCAATCGGGTGGGATTTAGATTTGAAAAGTAAAATTTTATTTGGAAAACGCATTGTTTTGTGTTGGCGCAGTTAAAACCCCCCAAGGGGGGGCCCATCATTAACCTTTATCCCAGAAGTAAAATTGGGAGATATATATATATATATATATATATATACAAGGCTGCGGAGCCGGCAAATTTTTTTCCGGCTCCGACTCCGGCTCCGGCTCCAGCATTTAAAAATTACCCGGCTCCGACTCCGGTCTCCGGCTCCGGCTCAAGCAATTTTAAAATTACCCGGTTCCGACTCCGGCTCCGGCTCCAAGGCATTTTAAAATTACTGGCTCCGGCCCCGGTTCCGGCTCCGGCATTTTAAAATTTATTCGGCTCCTACTCCGGCCCCGGCTCCGGCTCCGGCTCCGACCCCTTGTTATAATTCTTTCTCCATTTAGTCATAAAATCATTAATTCTGATACAAAAAATTTTGAAGGGTATGATGAAATTAAATGTTTGTTAAGGACATCTTTATTAACTTAGAATTTAAAATTTAGAAAATATTTTATAGAAAATAAGAATTTTAAGAAATACAGAAAAAGAATCATTCACTTTCTTCCTAAATTTAATATAAATTCCTCTTTTGAACGATGAACTGCCTGTACAGTTTACGTAATATAATTTTATTATTTTTTTTTTTACCTAAAAAGAATAAAAATCATATTTTAGATTCATCCAAAGTTTAAAATAATTTCTCGTTGAACTATGAGCCTGAACATATATAAACATTAATTTTATTCAAAACAGGATTTTAATATGAATATATATATATATATATATTCGTATATTATATATATTATTTATATATATATATATATTATATATATATATATATTATATATATTATATATATATATATATATATATTATATATATATATATATATAGTATATATATATATATATATTTAATATAATATATATATTATATTATATATATATATATATATAATAATTTCCACTTTCTTCCTAACTTTTTAAAATAATTTCTCTTTGAACAGCCCGACCATATGTAATATAAATTTATTCAAAACAATTGTTCTTAAAATTAAAACCATCAATAAAATCCTCCTTTAACGATGTCCTTAGATCCGTTTTTATTATTTTAAAGCAGAAAATACAGCTCTCAACATTCACTTTGAATAGGAGGCAAAGCTGTAATTTTGCAAGCGGCATCTTGCAAAATTTTAGGAGAGCTAGGGATTGCCTCTTTAACCTGATAACTTTGATCCGCGTCGATTTTTCATTATTCCATCTAATGACTTATGGAAATTCTACCTTTATTTTTCTAGAAGATATTTTGGGGTTGAATGTCTTTTACTAGTAGATTTGTCTTTTTAGTTTTTTCAATTGCTTTTCTGCTCCAATATTTCCCATTATCTGGCAAATGTGACTTCTTCATCTTCATCTGACAAAAATTCTAAAAGGGAGGATTCCTGAAACTGCTGAACTATCTGACTCCGGCCCAGATTTCTGTTCGATAGCGTTATTCATTTTAAGTCCTAGTTCGCAAAGAACACTCCTAGCTTTAAATATCAGATCTTCAGTTCTGGGAAAGATTCTAAACAAAGATTGTCGGACAAAAAATATTTTATTTTCAGTTTAACATTCTTTCCCTTCTTTCATGGAATTTTTTGTCATTTGCTAGAATCCTTCTCTATAAAAATTTTCCATGCAGTCAAGTCTTCTGATTGAATATTTTTGTTGTAAAAGTATGGGTTGGTTTTAATAATTCTTTCGAGTGTTTCGAATTTAGTTCCCACTGACTGTCGGAGAGAGAAAGTTCAGAAGTACCGGCAGCCATCATACTACTACTATAATCTTTTAGTTGCAGAAGCCTTTAGACTTTAGAGCATAACACATGTACTTTCCCATCTTGTCTCTTGACCTAAGATTGTCACTTTTGCAGCTTAATTCTTTAGAACTTCCATTAATTTTGTTGTACGTGCTGCTTTTGCTATTTGTCTCGCCCTGCTTATAAGATTTGCTCTATGAGTATTGTGGAGGAGACCACAACACACTGCTAACTGTAAAGTATGAACTCTACATCTCATGTGTGCAATGTTAACGTTATCGGAACATAGTCTTTTCATAGTTTTATCAAGTTCATTCTGAAAACAACTATAGCTTCTTCGTTTTGACATTCAATAAAATCAGTATCACATTTACCAATTTCCTATTCCTCACCCTCATTGTCCTTATTTAATTTTTCAATCGTACTGATCATGTTTGATGCGTTATGAGTAACT
>JABUQX010030462.1:10000-17500 GCA_015478945.1 Trachelipus rathkii
ATTAATTATATAATAATATATATATATTATATGTATATATATATAATATATATATATAATATATATATATATACTATAGATATAATATATATATATATATATATATATATATAATATATATATATATACATACATAATTATTATATATATATATATATATAATATATATATATATATATATTATATAATTATACTCGAAGCGATGAAATTTCCTCCCATTTTTAAATGGTGCGTTTTTCTCTTTTTGCGTTCATATTCTGTCACACACTCATCCTCCAGGCAACGTATTACTAACCACCATTTATCCACCTATCATATACACATGATTAAAGTACAGACCCTACTTCTAGATAACACCTTACAGACTTCCCTACTACTCATATCCCTGTGTGCGGGGTAGAAAGAATTGCCCACATCGTATGTCCTGCGTGTCGTAGAAGTCGCCAGGGGAAAAATTATGCATTGGTGATGGTGGATCACTTCTAGGAATGCTGATGCATGCCTCGGAGATGGTCGTGATCAACGTTAAACGGCCTTCTAATTTCGGCGAAATTGTATGAATGTATGGGTACATGATATGTCAGAGGAATAAATGTTGAGGAGAAGAGGAGGAGAAGGAGAAGGATGATGTATTTAGAAAGGCAAATTTGATTTTGCTCGTTGACTGAAAAACAAAGATGAAAGGAAAAGGTGAAATTAAGTGGTTTGATTGTAAAATGTGTGCGTGCTGGTGTGCAAAGAGAATGAGAGAGAGGAGAGAAGGATGCATTTTTGATGAGTGACCTGTGGTACAAGCTATGCGTAGACTTTGTGTGTGCTGAGCTTCCTAGAATCTAATGAGTTAATTTTAAGTTTGAAAAGGTGAAGGTATGTGTGGTTGTGACGTAGCGTCCATCTGAGGGTAACGTTGAAGAGAGAACGATTTTTTGGAATAATGGTGCATGATTTCTGGGATGGGGGAGTAGGGCTTTAGGTATAGTGTTGGGGACCTGAAAGGTTGGATAGGTGATCAAAAAAGGGATGATATAACAGGTGGTTGGGGTGGCGGGAGAAAGAAAAGGAGAATGGTTTAAAGGTGATTGATTTCTGTGAAGAGAGAGGTATGTGCACCACTCTAAACACAAGAGTATCCATAAGGACTATACTAGAGTTGGTGTAGTAGAGATGGTATCGAGTGAAAAGTATGATTGATTTTGTGTTGGTGAGAAGGAGATGTTGAAGTATGTGTTGTATGTTAAATCAGTGAGGGTTTAAATGGATTATCGGATCATTATGTTGTTCTATGTAACATTAAGTTAGTGGGGCTTAATGGAAGGAAGGTGATACGAGAGGAAGTAGGTAAAATTTAAGAAGTGAGACAGTTAAGTGAGAAAGACAATAAGGATAAGTATGTGAGAGCCGCTTGCTAGTAATCGGTTTGAAGGAACAAGTTGATTACTGAGACAAAATCTGGGGCAAAATGAAGAAGCAATTCTTAGAGTGCAAAGAAGTGGGTGTGGATGTGCTAAAGTAGAAGTAAGAATGTGTAACAGCGAATGGTGAATGGAAGATGGTGATGGAAAGCGGTTAAAGGAAAAAAAGAAGCGTGCTTGAATGTACTAAAAGCAAAGATGAAGTTTCAAAAAAGCATGCGTGGAATTACTATAAGGAGAAAAAAGAAATGTACTAAAAGTGCATTAAGTAGGAGAAAACAAGAGCGTAAATGAACAGTTTAAGGAGGATGAATGAGACATACAAGGAATAGGGAAGCTCTTCTGGAAGGAAGCGTAAAGGTTAAGAATGAGAATAATGGGAATCTGCTTAGAATAATTGAATAGGGTGGGTGCTTTTGTAACTGATGAAATGGATGTGCAGGGGGATGGCGAAAGAACACTTCCGAAAATCTGCACAATATTAACAAGTAATGGATGAGGTTGTATGAATGGTGTGGCTGATGCGTACAAGAATAACTAGGAATTTGGGGATTGAAACGTTATTATAAGGAGGCAGGTAATGCGGTAAGAGGCTCGAGAAAGTAAGAAGGTAAATCTGCAGGTAAGATGGAAATTACTGGGGAAATGATCAAGAACGGAGCGAGATGGTGACTTTGACTTGGATTTGGAAGTTGGTGTAATAAAGCGTTTGATGAGGGTATAGTTCCAAGGGATTGGAGGGAGACGGTAGAGTACCTTGTATAAAGGTAAGGGAGAAAAGGGGAACTGTGAAATTATAGGGGAATAAGTTTATTGAGTGTTGTAGGAACGATATATGCTGGCATTTGGTTCGAAAGAGTGCGTCGAGTGACTGAAGACTGATTGTGGAAGAAACAAGGTGCTTTAGGGAGTGTTAGAGGACGTGTGTGGATCAGAATCTTACATTAAAACAAATGATTGAAAAATGCAGGGAGAAGAAGAAAATTATATTTTAGGTCGTTTATCAAATTTGATAAACAGGCGTATGATAGGTTAATAGGGAAGCTCTACTGTACCAGGTATTAGTGATATATGGGTGTGTGGTAGGCTTCTGTAATAATCAAAAGTATGTTATGACGATAGTGAAAGCGTGTTTAGAATAAATGGTGTCAATGGTTGATTGGTTTAGGATTAAATAGCGGAGTGAGACAGGTTGTGTTATGTCTCCTTGTTAATTCAATTTGTATATAGGATGGGGTTATGAAAGAATTTCGAGGTGGGGATGGCAGAAAATTGGTGTTAGGGAATGATGGAGAATGGAGATGAGTGGAGAGTGCCCCTACCTATTATATTCGGATAATTTGGTTCTGTGTGGCCGCGAATCTGAAGAGAGTTTGAGAGGATTGGTAGAGAGATTTGCACATGTAAAAGGAGGGGTTTAAAAGAATGAACGTTAGATAAGAGTAAGGTTATGGTTGTGATTGAGGACAGCCTCAGGTGTGTAGTTATGTGTAGATGGTAGCAGCGTGCGAGCCACAAATTGGGTAGTGTTGGCACTGAGAAGGGTAATGGATGATGCGAGTGTAGTGGAAAGTTGTGAATTGGCAAGAGGTTGCTGGTGCAATAAAACCGTTGGTGAATGTAAAGGACTAGTCTTGAGTGCGCTAGGTCTTACATGAGGTATGTGTTACCGGTATGTATGTTTAGTGAGGACTATGGTCTGTGAATAAGAAGTATAGAATCTAAAGTTCAATGTGTTCAGATGACAATCTTAGGAGTCATGCTAGGTATGAAGAATAATAAATATGAGAATGAACGTATTAGAGAGAGTGTGGTGGGAAGAGTGATAAAATAGAGAATAAATGAAAGTATGTTGAGATGGTTGTTATGTGGAAAGGATGAATGATAGTCGTTGGTTAAGCGGATGGTATAGTGGCGAGTGTTGGGAACGCGACCGGCTGGGAGACCGAAGAGCAAGTGGATTGAGTCGGATGAGAAGGAAGATGAAGGAAGAAAGAAAGAAGAAGAGAGAGAAATAGAGAGAAGAAGAAGAGAGAAGAAGAAAGGAGATAGAAAGAAAAAGAGAAAGAGAGTTTGGTAGAGCGAGAAGAAAGGTGTATATAACAGGAGTGGATGGCGGGGGATTGTGATGGGGTATGCGTGAGACAACCTGGGCCAAGGGATGAACCCTACACTGACTATCCACCATAGTGAGGGTCCATCAGGGTCCCGTGAAGCTCTAGGCTCGATTTCTGACTGCCGATGAGTTCTTCCTAATTAATGGTACCCTGAGGGGCGGTAAGGCTGGTGCTTTCTTTTCGACTTATGTGCATGCTCTTCTTACGCTTTTCTTTCCGGATGCTCAACACGAAAGGTGTCTATGCTTTGAAAAAACTATAGAAGAAAAAGAAGAAGAAGAAATAAAGTATATAGACATACATGACATATATATATATATATATAATATAATATCATATATATAATAAATATACTAAGTACTATATATTTATATATATATATATTAGTATTATATATATATATATATATACTTATATATATATCATTATATAAATATAGTATATATATATATATATGGAAATGTTTGCCCTTATTTTTGGTTACTTAATAAAATTTATTACACATTTAAACACTTTTTAATCAGGGATGGCAATTTTGGTGATTTTTTTGATTTTTTTAAAAAAAATCAATTTGTTCATTTTTTTGATTTTTTTGATATTTTTGATTTTTGGATCGTAACGTCTACGTGAAATATAATTTGCAAGTTACAAAATTATATATCGCGTGACGTTACGAATCTGAAAAAATAGAAAAAAGTAAAAAAAATCAAAAAAATCACAAATTGATTTTTTTAAAAAAAATCAAAAAAATCACCAAAATTGCCATCCCTGCTTTTTATTATATTAAATTTAAACTTTGATAGCACAATTATTAAAGTTTCGAAGTATACATTTTTATCTCTCGAACTTCAGAGTATATATAGATATATATGGCTACAAGCTTTCGCCTTTATGTGGAGAGGCTTCTTCAGGTAGATGGCCTAGTGAGAACGAAAATCAAAGATCGAAAATTTAGACTAGCTATAAATTTTGAAGTTGGTTGGCTTTTTCTATTATTTTTTTTTTTTTTTGCAGAAGTATGTATCCTTCATAACATTAAGCTGTATCGAGTCTATCTTAAGTTTCACCTGGTTGTTTGTTGTCAGTTTTCCAATTTTAATACAAATGAGTTACAATTTTTTTCTAAGATCGGATGTCAGAAGTAGCAAAAATTTCTTTTTATATTATTTTAAGCGCATATGGAAATGAATTGTGGTTGCGTCTATGGAGAGATGAGAGCCGAATTTGAATTATTCAATCCTGAACAGTCACAATTCTTTGGTATTAGACTTCGGGAAAAATCGATTTGTTTCTATCAAAGTACTTGCAGCCATACCAGTTCCTAGCAGGTATGGAATATTACGCATTCTATGTGATCCGTCTGTTTTTTAATTTTTTTGCGGAGAAAAGACACTTTTTTAAATGAACATATTTGATCGCATTGAAAGATGAAATATTTCTTGGCTAGGCGCTGTTTTAATGAGCCTTGGGGGTCATGACAGTTAACATAGTGTCTGGAGGGTTTTGGAGGCCGTCTTATTGTTATATTATTTATAGAGTAAAATTTTCGTTTGGCCTTTCTTAAAGCTGTAAGAAAAGCCAAATGAAAATTTTACTCTATAAATAATGTTGGCTTGAGGTTCGCTTCAGTCATGTTTTTGGAGTGATCTGATTTGGAAGTTTTAGTATTATTTTTTCTTTTTCTTCATTTTGATTGTTTTCCTTTGCTTATCAGAAGGCACTGAGCAAAGTTCTGGGTGTTTTTCTCGGTTCACCAATTATATAGGGCTTCTTTTATGAGCAAGGCCCTAAAATATTAAGAAATGATGGGGGCTTTAATGGAAATCCATATTTTATATGATGGTATTTATTTAACATAAGCGTAATAAAAGTTGTCCGTTGCTGAGATACTCTTTCTCTCTCTCCAAACTCTTCAGAAGTCTCTTGTGCTTAGCCGATTTTTTACCTCCCTTTCTCGGCGACTTTCGTTTTTGAGTTTTGCGAGTAGAAGATTTGGCTTCTCGATGACTTAGCCGGCTGTTTACCTCCCTAAAAGCTGAATAGAATTCTTAGACTTGTTTCGGGAAACGGGGGGAGAATTTTTTGGAAGTAAGGGGAAATGGAAGGGGAAAGTTTTCTTCTACGTTCACAGGGTTCTAAATTTGTAGTTTTAGTGAGTAAGTATCTCAACAAGGTGCGGGTTTATATACTATTTCATTCGATCTATGCTAAAATTTTGCTCGCGCAAATTAGCAAAGAAAGAACAAAGTTTTTTTTTTTTTAAAATTGTGTATAATGGAGCTACTTATACTATATATATATATATATAATATATATAAGTATATATAATTATATATATATATAATATTATTATATATATATATATATATACTATATTAATAACATATATAATATATATATATAAATTGTAAAATTCTGACTTTGGTTAGTTGCTCCCTCAACCCAGAGTACCCCAGCGGGCAATGCTATGTTAGCCATTGGGCGGTACTCCTTGCGGTTTACACACACCAAAGTCAAGCTATAGGCCGATGTACCAAGTCTACCCGTTTGCTGACTGACACATTGAAGATCAAGACCACACGAGTATCCTAGCAAGATAGCTTTTACCAAAATAGGACGGCAGCTTACCCGAAGGACCGCGAATGGCACCTTTTTCGACCGCCAGAAGTCGATTCACAACACATTTATTACGATCTACGCCAGCACTCTATCGCAAAGATCATGCACTCATCAAAGGCCGGTCGATTACACCTAATCGAGTTCGTTTCGAGCCTATCATGATACTATCAAACCTTCCGTGACTGCGTTCTTACCACTGTCATTTCTTCTTCTCCCAGAAATTATTTGAATTGCATACCGTTCGAGGCGGCTCGGAAACAGTTTATCCCAGGAGATCTCCTGTCTTCAGAAGTCCTGTTACAGCTAGCCTGCTTTGGCGAACTCCTCAACGACGACCGCTGTGGCGGACTTGTGTATGATAAATATCTCTCCATATTGAGACGGTGCTTGTGAACCACATTATCCTTGGCCTTTACCATTCTGACATTCTTCCGTTAGAAGAATGGATCTGTGTCGCGATCATTGTTGTTGGTGCCCATGTTTGGCGTTTGCTTGACTTTTGGTCTGTGTGACTCCTGGATAACCCAGGATCACCCCAGCGGACTGCCCATGTGGCCAATGCAGGGGTTCCAAACACCCTCCGATGGATTCTATATAATAATATATATTATATATATATATATATATATATCATATATATTTATATAATACAGCGATAATATATATACCTAATACCTATACTTATATATATATTATATATCGCTACAATATATACTATATAATGTGATCTGTATATATGTCTCCTAACTCTGGTCGCTATCCTAAATTCTTATATTACTTAAACTCGAAATTAGAACACATTCTCTTTTCTTCCTCTTTCTCTGAAATCATCATTCTTGGTAAATTTAATGTTCACCACCGCCAATGTCTTTCTGACACAACTGTTGAGCTTGCTTACCATTTTTCTATCCAGAATGACCTCGATCGTCTTATCCAACATTCTGTAATCCTTTTCCTAACTTTTAATCCTTCTTCTTATTCTGGTAAATTCTTTCGTTCTCTTGTTTCTGCCGATCATTTGTATCCTTTTCTATCACTTTAGGTCTTCTGCAGAAAAGATTCTAATCTACGGCCAGGAGACGTTTTTGACATTTCGATGTTGCAAAATTGTTGGAAATTCTCAGGAATTACTACTACCTTGGTGGGAATATTCATCGGAATGTGCAGAGCCAAAAACCGAGGGATTTTCTCTTTCATGTAGCTTACGTTTCATATTCTTTCCCTTCAAATAAGCTTACCTAATCTTGGTCAAACCATATTAATTCTCATGTTATTCGCCGCAGGAGCTCTAGTCTTTAGGAAATACCGTCGTATTTGAACTTCAGAGTCTCATTTAATTTATATTTCATTCA
>JABUQX010030462.1:22500-42500 GCA_015478945.1 Trachelipus rathkii
AGAAGAGAGTAAAAGAACATATTACGCAATTTATGAGACTCATAATAGAATTTTTGCATGATTGAATTTTTGAAGACCTGATTAAACTTCGAATAGAATGTGGTGATAACGCACATGAAAGAATATATATTATTATATAGATATATATAATAACTAATATAATATTATATAAATAATATATGATATATATATATATATACATATATATATACTATAGTATATATATATATTATATATACTATATATATATTATATCACTCAACCTTGCCCCCTAAATGAAATCCTGCCTGAGCCCATTTCAGATTATATATACTACTATATATAATATATATAATAATATATATATAAATATATATATATATATATATAATATAATACTATATAATATAATATACTAGGAGTGATATATATATATAATATATATAATAAAAATATATATATATATAATACTATATATATATACTATATATTATATATACTATACTATATACTATATACTATATAATATAATATATATAGCTTATAATATACTATATTATATAGTATATATATTAAAAAAGCATTAATCATATCTACCCCCACGTAAGACTTCGTCTCTGTCAGGCTGGACCCTTAGAGAGAGTCTCTCGGAAACAAGGGCCTAACGGCTAAATCCGCTGGTCTGTCCAGGCTATCGCAGACGCCGCGATTAATTCCCATTGCAAGCAAAGCCACACCACAAATGCTCACTCACTAACGTGCTGAGTGGGGGACAAAGCTTAGAGTTGAATAGAAAAGCCATATTCTCCTCGCTCCAACCCAGTCTCGAACCTGGGCCCCCCTCGCTTGCTAAGCGAGTGCTTTACCACTGACTAGGAGCGCTGCATATATTAATATAAGATATATTATTCTAATTATAATACTATAGGATATATATATATTATAACAGAATATATAACACATCACACTATTATATATAGCTATAATATATAATATATATATATACGATATATATTATACTATATACATATATATATATATTATATATTATTTATATAACTATACTATAACTACTAAACTATATAATAAACTATATATATATTAATATAATCATATATAATATATATATATATAATAATACATATATATATATATATATATATAATATATATATATATATATATTTCATTCCAGCCAGGCCAAAATGAATGCTGGTTTTTACTTCACTGCCGCCTTAATGGTATTTTAGTTTCTCCGTATTGAGCAAACTTTGACCAGGACTATTGCTGGTACGCGTTGAGCTTGGGTAATTCATAAACGGTTTTTTTATAAAAATGTTTCTGAAGTTTGTTGACATAGAAGCTCAGTAGATTGTTGCATGATCATACTATATTATACATAAATAATATATATTATAATTACATATATATAATATATATATATACATAACTATATATATATATAATAACTATATATATCATATATATTAATATATAAGGTGAAATTTGGTTTAAAACTACAACTCAATATTCTCAAAAACTACAATAGTTACAGGGAAAAAAATACATTGTTGGAATCCTGGTAACATTTTAGTGCGGAAAACGTAAAAAAAACCTATAATAGCTTACACGCTGAAAATACGAATACATTTTGGAGATCCTGGTAAAATTTTAACGTTCGGAAAATAAATCGTTAAAAAAAACAAAATTATTGTTTACAGATAAAGTTAATATTGAGAGAAAGCCTATTTAAGACCATTTATAACGTTACTCGTTAAAATAAAAAGACCTTTCTATCATAGTTAATTTTTTTTAACTAAGGAATACCCCAAGGGTGATACCGCACCGAGTGCAGGGAAAGTTCGCGGTCTCTAGGCCTTCCGGAACTAACGGGTGACTTAGTTTCCCCCCCTCCGGGGAGGGGTCTCCCGGAACCCCGCTCTTTGGTATTTGGCTGTCGCGGGGGCTCCGCCCCTCCCCTACGGGTATGAAAACGTCCCCCCTTGTGTGTTCCCCGTTGGCTCGAGCCCCCTACATTCGTGTAATACCTTTCAAATAAGTATATACTATAATATATATATATATATATATATATATATATATATATATATATATATTATAATATCATATATATATATATAGATATATATAATTAGTATATATATATATATATATAATATATAATATATATATACTATGTCCTCTGCTTCTAAAAAAAAAAAAGCCATGTATTTACTTAATTTATTTAATTTATGTATTTATTTTATTTTAATTTTACGTGTTTCCTAACTAAAAACGGAATGGATTACACCATATTACAAGCCGATTCCAACAGAATGTATTCCTTTTCGCTGTACTATTGTAGTTTTTGAGATATGTTTTTTCTTTTTCTTTTTTTCTTTTTTTTAGTTTCCGCAATAAAATTTTACCAGGGTTTCCAATCAATGTATTCCTTTTCCCTGTAGCTATTGTAGGTCTTTGAGATATGAGTTGTAGTTTTAAAACAAAATTATATACTATATATATAAAATTAAAATATATAATATATATATACTATATATATAATATATATACATAGTATATATATATATACTATATTATACTACATATCATATATATAATATTATACATTATACGTACATATTAGAGGTGTACCAGAACCAGGAAGAAAAAGTGGAAACCCCACTAAATATAACTTTCGTCTCATAGGCTTAACCTCCGGAACTTTCTAAATTTTATGTAATTTTCCTCCAACAGTAAGATTGTACAAGCATTATTAATCTCCGATGCCAGTTTCATCCAAAGAACGCTCTGACTGGCTGATCTTTCTTTCTTTTCATTCTATTCTGGTCTCTATCTTATTCGCAATTTCGTTCCGACATCTTTTACTGTGGCTCGAAAGCTTCATAACAGTCTCGCACGACATTATATTCCATTAACAATCTCTTAACCCTCTTACAGAATCTATCATTCTATCTGACTTACTTTATTGCTGTATACTGCTACCATGGGCGTCGCCAGCTTCCAACCTAGGGCGGGGGCCAGCTTAAAATTTTATAGAAGCTTTCCTATACTACTATATATATATATATACTATATATATATATATATATATATATATATATATTAATATACCTATATATATATAATATATATTATACTCACTATATATATATAACTACATATATACTATACTATATATATATTATATGATATATATATAAAAAAGAAAACGAAAGACTATCTAAGAAACTAGAAACATTTTGCTCAGTGGATAATAAATGATTAGATATTTAAAAAAAACAATCTATTTTATTAAAACAACCAGAGCAATATCCACAAACAACTATCAATGATGGAAATTCCCAAGTATAAGCAGTGCGCAAATTAAATTATTAAAAAAGCTTAATTTCCTTGGCGTTCAAGTCGCAAATTTATCAACTCACTGTTTAGACTCAAATAATCAAATTTTGTCAAACACAAATTGTCGTGTGTACATCTCATCATAGCCAGTCCTTTAACCTGCCTGTCTTCCATAGTACTTGTCGCAGCCGCAAGTCTTGAGTCCTTAGCAGAGTACGCAAAACTTTCTACTGTTACTGGTGGTGCATGGTTGGCGAGTAGTAGTATCATCAAAGCTTTTTCGTCGACGAAAAAGAAAAGTGTCAGTCCTTTAAGACATTGGGAACAAACAAGATCTTTTTAGTTTCTCACTTACTCAGTTTCTATCCGTTCTAAATTTCTGTTTACCAATTATTCTAGTCTTCTTCTATGCCTTCTAATGGTAAAAACTATAAAATTGAAGCTGTCTTTCCTTTTAACTCATCGATTGTTTAGAGTAGCATTGGAAAGGATTGTAGATATGTTAATGCCATAAGCTGGTGTTATTTTCAGTAGAAAAACCTAATTCAAACGAACAAGTTATAAAATCCAAATACGGAAGTCATTAAGGATCTTCTCCAGAACTCCGTGGTATTTGTTGCTGGATGGTTGCTGCAGTGCTGCTGCCTACCAAAAAATCCGTGATATATTCAGATCAATGTACCAGTTGCTCGGCGATTCCATAACTACTTTTAACACTTCAAGTCGATTATTTTTCTTCACCTTAAGATGCTCCTAACCACTTCCAACAATAGTTGAATTGTTGATGCGACGGAGTTTTTGACGATATCCACAGGTCTTAGATTGCAGAGAGCATTTACAACTGCTCTAACATCGCAGAGTATTTCGCGATCAATATCGTAGCCATGATGAATGACGACTTATATCCCGTTGAATGCACTGAAAAGCGCTTTTCTTGTGGCGGTATTTCCTTCACAATGAAAAAGGCATTTCTAATCTGCATCATTCGTACAAAATGCTCCTTAAAAACACTCTGAGGCACTTGTGTTGTTCAGACCATCTTGGCATAGGCTTGGGAAGTTTGGCATTAATTTTTTTCACAAGACCGTCTCCGAAAAAACTAAATAATGTCCTTTATAGTTCCCACAGTATTGCGAATTTCTGGTATTGTTCAAATCATTTACTATAAAATTTTGTTTGTGTGAAGAGCAATGAAAGAACAGCCATCGAAACCCAAGCCCACGCATTTCTCGGGATCATCCAGTTCTTCGGTCGGGACAAAATCGGTCAATGGCTTTCCAATGGCTTTTTGCCGTCCAAGCCTTTCAGTTCACAAAGCCAAATAGAATTTCTCTTTGACTTCATCGGACTCTTTGTCGAAATAGTTCTAACACTATTGAAAATTGTTCCTTCCATTAGAAATACCAGCGGCCTTACATTCGCTAGATAAGCTATACGTGCACGCTTCCTTTACCTTGATTAACGATGCTTTCCTTATAGTAGTACCACATAGAGAAATGATTTTATTCTAAATCTGGATTGGTATGTGGCATTTTTTTCCCCCTTCTTCCAAAATTGGCTTTCAATGACTGATTCTCCGGGCATCTATTCGTAAGCGCACAAATTTTGCAACACTACCTCATCATGATGCTTACCCCGAAGCGGTAAATCGCGCGGACAAGAAAATGTCACACATGAAATTATTGAGCGATAATATTTTGTTTATTTTCTGTTGCATTTTCTTGAATGCTGATTAATTTGGTCATGTCTACCGGCACGTTCCTGTAGAAACAATCTTGAAGCTTCAAACAGCAGTTTATCACTCTGTGTGTATTCCTCTTAGCAAACGCATAACATTACTATTTATTGAAAGGTCTTATTGTTAAAGAGCATACCCCCTCTAAACAAGCTTTTATTTGGTGGAAATTAAAATACAATATACTTGAAAATGCCCCTAGTGCCTGGAGGTATGTCAGCAAGGGTAAAATATGTCTCCCAAACCATCTTCATAATTGAATTTCTCTTTATAACTGTCGCCCCGCAGGGAATTAGCTCCACGTCCTACTACGTATGCACCTCATTCCTTCCACCAACACAAAATCTCTAATAGGGTCTTAGTGGAATCCAGACGACTGCTTTTCAGTAACTGTTTCTTTTTCGCAGTTCGAAATCATAGATGAATGTCCAACGAATCTACCAATGTCATTTTCGTGACTGTATCATCTACTGAAACGCTAGCTCGGAAATCTGGACCCATATCTTGGCTCGTCGAGGGCTGGGCCTGGGTGTGTGTTCTTCATCATGCGAAATAGGCGAAATAGGAGGGATTGCCTCTTGTGTAGTCTTAGTTGATTATTGGTATGTTCTTTGTTTTCACCGTACCATTTCCAATTTATCCGAGTTCTTCCTTTTCAAATTTACTGCTAAACAATCAGTATTATATATATATATAATTATATATATATATATATATATAATATACTACTATAACATTAATATATATATATAATATATATACTATATATCATAATATAATCATAATGTATTATATATATATATTATACATATAATATATATATATATATATGTATATAGTATAATTATATAATATAATGCGATTATACGTATAGACACTACTACTATATTAATATAGACACTATCTCTATATATAATAACTGCCTAGTACTATATGTCATATATAAACGTAATAGCTATAATACTACTATATTAAATGCATCTCTGCCCACATTTTATGTCATAGCTGCTAGTCTAATTACCTAGCATTCAAAGATTGAACCAGAAAAATTAAAAGCTATAGCAAACTATTGTTGAATATCACTAATTCTGGTGTTGTAATAAAAATCAGTTTTTCTAAAATGAAGAAACTCTGCAACAGCCGTATCCTAGGACACCTCACGTGATAGCAACCTCACTGTTTACAAAATTCCCTCGATAACCTTTATAAAGATGACGTATAATCCACCACAAATTTGATAATAAATAATTTAAAGCTACGACAATCCGTACCGTACCAAGTCGAGCCTCTACCAACAATTATCCATGATTCTATGAAAACTATTAGACACTATACCTTTACAGCTGAGCCGTGTACAATTAGTAGTCAGTAGCCGCGTCACGGTAGTGATAACTTTCAACTGCTCAGTAACAAACACTTAATACAAGAGATTGAGAACACCGAACTTGAACACAATAATCTGGAATTTAATCTAATACTACACTGTATACTCTGTATCACAGAACATTTACTTAAAACAGCCTCAGACCTTAGATATCAACTCACATCCTACGTCCCTAATCTCTTATGCAATCCATCACTCTAACACATATCAGTTACCCATAATCATAATGACTGATGCCCGGCGCGTGCAGTAAGTACAATGCGGACTCATCGCAAATACCGAAAAATGTGAGCACAGACACTCGACACACCATACTCTCGCACCTCAGCCTCGCTCTCATTCTACATCGCTACACAGACAACCCAGAGCGTATTCCCACAATCGAACATAACCCTCGACTATTTCCCCCCTGTATCCGTCAACTCGCTCGGATACAACTACTACACGACTTCATCTTCACTATCATCCTATACTTACTATTATACTATACATCCACAAGTACTATCTCATGAACCTACTCTCACTAAATCACCTACCTCAGCGTATCAACGGCACTACATACAATATAAGCTCAATATATTACTCACTATTTACGAACTCTAAATTACACACTTTCGCCACAGACACAACTCATTCCAGACATCCCCACCTCCCCCCTCCCTCACCATGACCATCCCTATACTATCCAACTCATTATAGCTGATACGTAATATATAATCGTAAAAACGTACTGAACTTCCACCCGAAACGGGACTTTGGATCAAAAAAATTCGCAGCTAGACTCTATAAGAGTAAACACTTCTAGGGGGGGGGGGCCGCCCCCCCTCCTCGCCCCCCCCGCTGACGACGCCCATGACCTGCCATGCGGTGCCATCTTAATACTACTATCTGATTACTGGTTGTCTCCGCAGAACTTCTCCTATATAAATTAAGTCATTCGGCATAAGAATGTTTATTGGCATGACAGTGATGAGAGAAGGGTCATTATAAATTGAAAAAAGTAGAAAAAGAGTTGTGATATATCCCAACTCTTTTTCTACTTTTCAGCAATGACTTCTCTCCATCACTGTCTCCTATAATATTATGTGCCGATGACTCCTCCTCTTCTTTACTCTTTCGAATTTGGAGTCACCCATTCAAACAGGCAATTAAAAGCATCCAGTCATTTAATGCCCGTGTGGAGCAGCTGATTCTCTTGATCTTCCGTAACATCATAATTAGGGCAAAAGAGCCCAACTCTTTTTTTTCAGCAATGACTTCTCTCCATCACTGTCTCCTATAATATTATGTGCCGATGACTCCTCCCTTCTTTACTCTTTCCAATTTGGGAGTCGACCCATTCAACAGCAATTAAAACATGCCAGAATAATGCCCTTGGAGCAGCTGATCTCTGATCTTTCTCGTAACTCTAATTAGGGCAAAGAAAACTGTTTTTTCAGTTCCTCAAAAACACCGCTATTTCATCCATGAACTAATTATCTTCCATACATTATAATATCTTTTTCGAAAACACCCAAATCAAACCTTCCTCTGTTCTTAATATTCTTGGTGTTTCATTTTCTCGTGATCTTAATAATAAGGATCTCATTACTTCTCTTTTTAAATAAGCTTCAAAGACGTTGTGTCCTGATGTGCCATTGAAATTTCTCACCACTGCAATTGCTTGATCTGTATAGGAGTTTGTTTTCCCTTGCATGGAGTATTCACCACATATCTGTTGTGATTTCAAGCCCACAGTTTTCCAAGATGAGGCGCAGTCTAAGCCTTTTCGATTTGCTAACTTTCCTACTCTCAGTAATTATCTACAAACTGTTTCTAGCTATCAAACTGTTGTATCATTCTCTTTATGCTATCGATGTTGCAATGGACATTGTTTTACTCAACTCTCTAGTCGAATGCCTTCTCTTTTAAGGAGGTACTCGACTAAACTTGTCTTTACACACAGACTCATTCTGTCTTTGCCCAACTCTCTGATCTCAGACTGAACAACTACGCTCACTATCTTTTAAGTAATTTTCAGGAGATAAAAACAATCATTGTTCTCTAACGAAGGCGTTGCCTTTGAAATCCTTTAATGACATTAGTCCCCAGCAGTGCCATTGATATTTATTAATTCATCTCACAGATTTTCGCTACGTTATCCCACAGAAAAATCCGAAGATTCTTTTTTATTAATTACAACACTAAGAGATTCTTATTCAGCTGAACATTAGTGTTTATTTTTTTCCCTTTATTCTGGAGGAGTAATACTCATCAATATTTACAACTTCTTTAAGATATTCATGTCAGAACTCCATTCTCGCTGATAACTATCTATACGAGGCCAGAAACATTAAAAATATAAACTCATTTTATTGCTAATGAAGCTTGAGGTCTCAAACATAATTTACATTCCCTTATTCACATTGATACAATGTTTTTATGAAGCAACATCCCTCACGTGTTATCATCGTCATCATCATATATAACTAACAGCTGAGATTGTTGCACCATGACGTTATTTTACCTTAATAAATATTTAACAGTAGATTTTCTCTGATATGGAGGCTTACATTTCATATTATTTCTTTCATCTCTTTCTGTGAATATATATAATATATATTATATATAATATATATATATTATATATATATATATATATATATATATTATATATATATATATATATATATATATATATATATATATATATATATATATATGGTATTTGTAAGAATGTAAGCTATCTCTTGCAGATTCTAAACATAGACATGGTGAAAAGTGTAAAAGCGATATTTGCTTGACCAAAGGATGTGTCATAGCAGGTAAGTCAATTCTTCTTCTTCTTCTTTTTCTTCTTCTTCTTCTTCTTCTTCTTCTTCTTCTTCTTCTTCTTCTTCTTCTTCTTCTTCTTAAATAAACACTTTAAGGAAATTGGTATGTGAACTTCAATTCAACTCGATTTTTTACTTTATTCAAATACTACAATTAATAGTAACCTGAATATGGTAAAATCTAACTAGAACAATTGAAATCTTTAGTAAATGTTAAAAATACATCGTAAAAAGAAATCCAGCTTGTAATAACTTTGATATTAATGACTTGCAAAGTATCCGTTCTAAGAAGGTGATCTATTGATCGTGCTATCGCATTAACTCGTAATAAACAGCTTTGATGTTCACCGCATAGAACATATCTGTTCTAAGATGGCAGTGGACGTTGACAATGGACACATCCAACACAATAAATAAACAGAAATACTTAATAAACAATGATGTTTGTTGCTTAAATGCAGGTCTGCTCTATGTGAGCAGACTTATATGGCACATTGACAGTCGACACATCCAACACAATAAATAAACAAAAATACATAACACACTATGACGTTTGTTGCTTAGAAACGTATCTGTTATAAGTGAGCAAACTAATAGGTTACGTTGAATTAGGTAAAATAATATACTTATTTTCAAAATACATAATAGATTTGTTTTAAAACAGTGGACACCTCCAACAAATTCAATAAGTAAATATATTTAACAGACTTGCCACGAGTGGACTCTAAGGTCTTTGCTAGTAGGTGTTCTGCAGTTCTTTATATATATATATATATATTATATATATATATATATATATATATATATATATATATATATATATTATATATATTATATATATATATTATATATATATATATATATATATATATATATATATATTTAATCGAACTCTTCCTTCTCAGCTCAAGGATGATTAAAACTTTGGAACAGACCTTGGAAAGGTTTATTGCATCTCGTCTCGATCAAAATTCTCTTCAATATGTGCCTAAGATTAAAAAAAAAATAACATGAATAAGGCAAAAACAATGCACAAAAAATAAAAATTAAATTGAATAAAAAAGGTTTAAATATAGCATCAACATCAAAACCAAATCATGAATAAGGCAAAAACAATGATGAATATCAAAGAAAAGTTACACAAAGGATTTTTATATATTACAAACCAAAAAAAAATGAATAAATAAAAACTTCACAAATTGGCTAGCTTCTAGATTTTGTTACAAATGGACGGTCAAAATTTAGTGCCCTTGCGGGTGCCCTGAGTCCAAGTAAAAAAAAATATTTTTTTCATTCATATCTTAAAAATTTTACACAAGATTCATTCCACCTATAACATTTACTCAAGGATCAAAACAGCCTGTATAGTACCTAATTCAAAACTTCTCATTAAGGGGACGTTGCGCGTAGCAACACTAATGTAATTTTTTTGGGATAAATTATACACCATTCGAAAGAGGAAAGATTTCTGTACAATATTTGTTTTAATAACATATGCAAAAAGGCGTTTAGAATTTCTGTAATTTCTTCGCCAAATAAATGATCAGCATTTTTTATTATCAGCAATTTTTAATCAGTGGAATTTCTGTTTAACTACAAGATTTTTCAGCCGGATTTCACTGACAATCCTTGCCATATCGCTATATTTTAATGAAATAACTATACAAATAGTATCAAAATAACGAGATTTTTTTTTTTTTTGATTTTTTTTTTGCTCTTTTAGACTAAGAATGTACCTCCATAAAATTTAAAAGTTATCAGAAATATACCAAAAGTTTTTATATTTGCATAAATCATACATCAAAATGTAGTTCAATGTATACAAAATTGAAAAAACAAATAGAGAAAGTCATAAAAAGGGCGTTGAACGATTTTTTGTTATACCCCGAGATAGCAGCTCAATGTAAAAAAGTTTTTTTTTAGTAAAATAGTCAAGAAGTTGAACTGTGGGCAGTGGCAAAGCCGTTGGGTATACAACAAATTTATATAAGTGAAAAAATGTGTATCTCAAAATTTTTTACAAGTTGTAAAAATTTAATTCTAATCAAATGAATAGTAAAAATGTTATATGCTATCAGATTAATTTGGAATTTTTCTTTTTTTTTTCTTTTTTTTTGGCAATAAAAAGAAAAACGTAAATAAACTTTTTTATTATATATCCCGAATTAATACGAAACTTTCAAGAGCATGGTATAATTAGAAAGAGATGCACCTTATGTGTGTTAAGTAATATTTTTTTGTATACCAAAAGCCGCTTTTGCCGGCTGTTCATGGAAAACTAATAATTTGTAAAAAGTTTTTCCCGCAAGTAGCGAAAAGCATTGGGCGTACAGAAAATTTATGGCTAAATACCAAAGATGTGAATATGTTCGAGTTATAATGCATAAAAATTTCATTTTTTATCAGATGAATAATAAAAATGTTGCAGATACCAATCATTAAAAAAAAATTCGGCAACTCAAAAATAAAAAATCGCATGAAAACTTAATTATTATTTACACGATCAGTTTGAAATTTTCAGAGCGTATATAATTGGGGGCAAGGTAGACATTTTTGTTTAGAGAAAATTTTGATGCCCAACAGATTGTCGCTGCTCATGGGAACTTTTCGAATTTTCAAAGTTTTCCGTGAATCACGCGGCAAACAGTTAGGTGGCATACCAAATATTTAATCTAAAATAGAATACTGTTAATATTCTGTAAGGTACACAAGCTGTGAAAATTTCATTGCAATCGAGTAAATATTAAAAAAGTTTACACGCCACTGTTCTATTTTATTTTTTAAAAAAAAAAATTTTTTTTTGCTATAAAAAAATATTTATGAAAATTTTTTAATTTTTTGTTTCAAACGCTCATCACGAAAACTTTCAGATCAATATAGCTACTAGGCGAAGTTACCATTTTTTGTTTAGATAAATGTTTTTGTAAACTCAAGGGGTTTGCCGCTGCATATGGGGAAACTTTTGAAAATTTAGAAATTTTCCCATGCACAGAGGCAAATCCGTTTCTCCATACAAAAATTTATTTAAACAAAAATTATGTATCTTCCCCAACTATACTTACTCCGAAAGTTTCGTGCTGATCGCATGAATAATAAAAAGGTTATCGTGATTTTTCATTTATGACATATCAAAATTGAATACCCCCCCATATCCCCCTGTATATTGTGAATAAAATATTTGTTGCATGTTGAAAATAACCAGACCATTCGAAAGAGCATTAAATTCTAACCTAGAAAGTGTTAAAACCTAAAATTCATAGAATTGATGATTACTACCCTCAAAAGTTAGGAACCCCAACGCGCAACGTCCCCTTAATATATATATACAAAAATAGCTCTTAGAAGCTCAATAATTTTTATTATCTATTTCAACGTTAAAGGTATCTTTTAATTTAGAATATGATAGAACTAAAAAAAATAACTATATCAACACAGAGAAAAAAAAAAATCTTAAATCACCTTTAAAATTTGCATATTTCAACATAATGGTTTTAAGTGCCTTTAACAATAATTATTATAATTATTATTGTTATATTTTGCAAGAGCCTAATAAAATTAGTAAATTTGAGGATCCTAATTTTTTTTATTATTCAAGGAAAAAAATTATTATCAAGCAACTGGTTAAATAATCAAAATAATAAAAAAAAACAAAAAAAAAAACGCTATACTCTAGAATGATCTCATTATTCAAGGGCCAAAACTTTTGTATAAACGCTTCCTATATCTAAATTGTATTAGGGAAAATTAATGAGTCATTGAGAGAAAAGAAAAGAAAAAAAATGGGAAGTGAGACCTAGAGGCTTTTATGGCAAAATACAAAATTTCGATTCGATAGAGCTTAAAATGGGAATAGGGGAGAAAGAGAAGAGAAGGAGAGAAGTTCCTAACATTTCAATCCAGTAGGTGACGTAAAGGTTACTAACCTATGGTCAGTTGACGCTTAAATTTTGTTATGTGTAAAAAAAACTACAAATAAATTATAAAAAAAAATTGGGTGTAAGTACCGAGGCTAATAATTTGGTCTAGCATCTATGAAGAAAAAAAATCCAAACTGGTGGTCCCTGCAAGTATCACTATTTTCACTATTATTATAATTATTTAAATTTTATTATTATTATTATTTAGGGTTTCTATAATTATTATTATTATTATTATTATTATTATTATTATTATTATTATTATTATTATTATTATTATTATTATTATTATTATTATTATTATTATTATTATTATTATTATTATCATTATCATTATCATTATCATTATCATTATCATTATCATTATCATTATCATTATCATTATCATTATCATTATCATTATTATTATTATTATTATTATTATTATTATTATTATTATTATTATTATTATTATTATTATTATTATTATTATTATTATTATTATTATTATTATTATTATTTATTTATTTATTTTTTTAATTTTTATGTTTAAAGTTTTTATTTATTTTAGTTTTACTTATTCAAATTTATTTTTCAAACTTTATGTTATTTTTGATTAAGAGAGAAAAAAACGGAAAAGAGATCCTTACCAACGAAATCCAAATTAGCGGCAGTTTAGCACATATTAACAGTAAATGTCATGCAAAAGAAGTGGCAGATTGTCTATGAGGTAATTGAGAAGGAGATAAGTAGGCGGTAAAGCAGTGCGCGAGACGTGATGGTTCAAAAAAATAAATAAAAATTCTTTTTCGAGGTATGATGTGGAAAATATGTTTGTTACAAGAGTGTAATTAAATTTAGAACAATTTATTTCTTATTATTTTTCCGTTGTGGTTCAGAGTTTGCTAAATATATATATATATATATATATATATATATATATATATATATATATATATATATATATAGATATTTATATATATATCTTCTTTATATATATATATATATATATATATACATATATATATATATATATATATATATATACTATATATATATATATATAAATTCGATAGTTGATTTTATTCATAAGCATCAGGATATTTCGGGAGGGATATTGTTCAGACAAAAATCCCTGTGGGGAGAAATGAAAACCAACGAAGGTGATATATTGAGAAAAATAAATATTTTTTTGTAGTCTTCGGAAGGGTTATTGAGGAAAGGAAGACAACAAATAAATAAAATAATAAATGAGATCTTTGGAAAAATTTTAAAGATGCTTAAAAGAAATCAATTAAATTAAAACAAAAGTAAAAAATATATAGTGTGCAACTTTGGGAAAGACAGATGGGAAATATGGGTTTGGGATTATCTCATCTAAAAACACGCCGTGCGATATCGGCGTACACGGCTGCGCGATGGTGACAAAAGGGATGTAGAAAACCTCAAGACGGAGAAACAACAGCTTTTCTAGACATATTCAACGGGCGAGCAAATAAAGTAGCCTATTTGAGATTGCGTTGTATAAAAGTATTATATATATATATATATATATATATATATATATATATATATATATATATAAATATAATATATATATATATATATATATAATATATATATATATATATATATATATATATATATATATATATATATATATCTATATATATATATATATATACTCTATATATATATATAAAAATATTTATCTATATATATATATATATATATATATATATATATATATATATATATATATATATATATATATATATATATATATATATATATATATATATATATATATATATATATATATATATATATATATATATATATATATATAAGTATATTTATATATATATATATATATATATATCAATAATATATATATAATATATATAATATATAATAATAATATATATATCTATATATATATATATATATATATATATATATATATATATATATATATATATATATATATATATGAGATAATAGACGTGCTGGGAGAGTTATTGTTTTTCTCCTCCACTTCACAAGTTGAAGTCACCAATTCTGTAGTCCCGGGGTTTGCAGGCGGAAGCGAGATTAGCCTTTATGTAGGTGGAAAAGCTCGGCTTCTTTGTAAGCCAGAGCGGGAGAGCCTCTTTGTAGGCTGATGGAAAGCTCGGCTTCTTTGTAAGCCAGAGCGGAAGAGTCTCTTTGTAGGCCGGAGCAAAGAGTGCTGGGAACTCTTCTTCCCCGGCTAAGAGGTCTAGTAGATGTAAAGGAGGGCTTGTAGTTATCTCTCCTCCTTCTTGCTTCACTGGTCGCTGTAGTAATCTTGAAGAGTCTCTCTCTCTCTTTCTCTCTCTCTCTCTCTCTCTCTCTCTCTCTCTCTCTCTCTCTCTCTCTCTCTCTCTCTCTCTCTCTCTCTCTCTCTCTCTCGCTCTCTCTCGTAGGTATAAAAAAAATCCAGTTGTGATTTGGATAGAATAAATTTATTAAAACACTTTTAAATATATTTAACAACTTCGCACACATGCAGTTAAACTTTAATTACAATATTTTCAACTTTGTCATAAAATTTCTTGCACACATGCGATTTTTAGTACTATTAATTTTATGTTTCCCCCCAATTATGGGAGACAAAGTATGGGATAATAAAGCGAATTTTTATAATTAATAAACATAATATAGTGAAGAGTATACAAAAACATCAAAAAATTACACATTTTTTACATTATTCCCAGTATATTATATATATATATATATATATATATATATATATATATATATATATATATATATATATGTATATATATATATATATATATATATATATATATATATATATATAAATATATAGAGCTATAAAATAATATATATATATATATATATATATATATATATATATATATATATACAAACTATAATATATATATATATATATATATATATATATATATATATATATATATATATATATATATATATATATATATATATATATATATATATATATATATATATATATATATATATATATATATTATAATGTTAAATACAAATAAAGAGCTTAAAAGCAAATTGCTTTTCAATTCCGATAATAAAAAAAGAACAAAAATAGAAATATGTAATTTAAAGCAGAAAACCTTTCGCTGGATTAAATTTTCAATTTAATAAGAATTTTTTGTTTTTTAAGCAAAGTTTAATACATTTAACTTAACAATTCTATTTTAAAAGTTACTTTATATTTAACATAAATAATAAATATCAATTTATGAATACAAACTTAATTTTAAAAAGTAAAATATGTAATATATATTCCAGCTTTTTTGTGAGATAAAACCATTTTCTATAATTCTTTTTAAAATAACATTTTAAACATTTTACTACATACACTTCGCCCCCTAGAAGTGGAGCGTATTTTTACACTAAAATTTATATACTAAAATCACTAAATATTATTTAAATATAATCAGTTTGAAACACTATTATTATTAAATTTAAAACGGAAATGCACTTTTTTTCATAATTCACTTTTTAAACAAATTCACTAATAAAAGCGCACTTTTCTAACTGGATTACGTCGAGACACTAAAGCTGGTTCCTGCTGGTCAGTAGATGACGTGACCGTTTGTTTCGGCGAATCATCATCCGATTGAGGAACCAACTGTGAAGTTGAATTACCAGCCGGTAAGGGAACCATCTGGAAAAGCGAATTACCCGCCGGTAAAGGAACCATCTTTAAAGGCGAAGAGAGTATTACAGGCTTCAAGCGGCTATTTCAAATGACATCTGTCCATCCATCCATCAGGAAATTGTAACTTGTAGCAGCAATCCATCCTTTGAAGAGCCTTGTAAGGCCCAGCAGAATAAGGTGCTTCCAAAGACATGGTGCAGATTTGAAGTTCTGCAGGAATGCATGATGAAACACTGGAGGGACGAAGAGGTGGTAGTTGTCGGAAATCCAACTGTTTCATGTGAGCCATAAATTTTCTCATGAAGTCGTTGCAAGAATCTCTATTTTTAGGTGCTTGAAGAAGTTCCAAAGGACAAAGAGGCGTTTTTCCGGTTACTGCTTGAAAAGGAGAAAATCCGGAGTCATCAGAAATGCAGCGAAGACTTAGCATGGGAAAGAGTAACCAGTTTTGTTTCTGATCCATGATAGCACTCTTCAGTGATCGATGAAACCTTTCGATTTGACCATTTGCTGAAGGGTGGTAAGCGCTTGTCCGGAGCCTGTGAAATCCAATCAAGTGTGATAGCTCGGTGAAGAATTCACCTTCAAATTGTGGTCCTCTATCCGAAATTACATAGAGAGGAATTCCAAATCTTGATATTCACTGCATGAAGGCAAACGCGATAGATTTTGAAATCGTATTCACTAGAAGAATTGCTTCTGTCCATTTAGTGTTCTTGTCAATGTACATGAGTAGATATATGAAGACTGAAGCTAAAGTATTGGTCAAGGAGGATGGAGGTAGTGGTCCCACGATGTCTATATGTACTGGTTCAAAACGTTATGACGGGATTTCAATGGAAGCAATAGGTGGTTTAGTATGAGGTTGAATCTTCGAAAGTTAGCACTGCTGACAAGAGAGATAAAATTTCTATCACGATCCATATTAGTTAAGAAATACCTAGTCTTGATAAGACGCAGAGAATCTTAACTATAGGATGAGACATCTGATGAAAATTGTTGAAGATCTGTTCACGACAAGGTTTTGGCAAAAGTGGTCGTGGAAAAGCTGATGAAGTATCATACCATATCTGAAGATTATCTTGCAGAGGATATGAATGAAGACGCTGCTGAAAAGTGATAGTTTCTTCATCCATTGATTGAAGACGGGCGATGGCAGGTAAATCGAAGGCATCTACTGTTACCGAGGATATCCGGGAAAAAGCATCTGCCACAATGTTATCTGCACCCCTAAGATAGGTCATTGAAGAGACATATTCTGTTAAGACAGAAAGATGACGTTGTTGCCGATCACTCTTTGCTTGATTTCTACTGTAGAAAGCTGAGGAAAGAAGTTTGTGATCAGTGCACAAGATGACATTCCTTCCTTCTAACATATGCTTGAAATGAAGAACAGAATAGTAGGCTACTAGAAGTTCATGGTCGAAAGCTGAGTATTTTCGTTAATGTTCTGATAGCTTTTGCTGAAGATATCTATAGGTACTTACTGTCCATCAACCATATGATGAAGGGTTGTTCCTATAGAGGTCTGTGACTGGTCTATTTCAGGTCTGTGACAAGTTAAAGATGGGTAACATCCGGCAAAAAAATGAAAGAAGAGTTGTGGCGCTTTGAAGCTGATTCATGATTTCACCAAAGACATCCTCTTCTTCTGTAGTCCAAGTGAGGGACTTATCTTTTGGATGGTGTTTTGCTTTTTCTGACAAAGGAAAGACGAGCTTTGCAAAACACGGGATAAAACGGCGATAGTATCCTATCATTCCCAAGAATCTTCTAAGAGCTGTTGAATCTGGATGAAGAGGGTATTTGGAAATTTTTGGCGTCTTTTCTAAAGGAGGAGAAATTCCATCGGAAGAAATTTGATATCCCAAATAGTTGAGAGATGACTTGAAAAATTCACATTTTTCTAAGGAGATTTTGAAAGAATTTTCCTAAAGAAGCTTGAAAACTGCCCTGAGATGTTCTTCATGTTGTTCTGGAGTTGATGAAAAAATTACCAAGTCATCTAGGTAGACGTAAATAAACGGGAGATGTCGAAAAATGGAGTCCATTATGCGTTGAAATGTAGGGCCAGCATTTTTCAAACCAAACGGCATAGAAACGTATTCAAACAGGCCGAAAGGAGTTGTAATGGCAGTTTTTTCGATGTCCTCCGGTCGTATTGGAATTTGATGGTATGCCCTCTGAAGGAGTGCTGGGAGAGTTATTTCTTTTCTCCTCCACTTTAAGTTGTTGTTGAAGTTTTTTTCGTATTCCTCCACTGGGCTGGGCCCTTTAAAGATCTGTAATCACCACAAGGTCTCCAGGTTCCAGGGGTTTTCTTTGGCACCAGATGGAGCGGAGAAGCCCAAGAAGACTTGGAATGTCTGATGATTCCATTCTTCAAGAGAGTGTCGAATTCTGCTTTTGCTGCTTTGAGTTTATCTTCAGGAAGACGGTGAGGTCTTGCAAACACTGGAGGAGAATCACCAGTCTCTATGTAGTGAACAGGTCCTTGTGGATTAAATTTGATGTTCGTCAAGCCAATGGGTGAAGTTAACAAAGAAAAATCCTCAAGCAAAGATGAGGTGTGAGAGTTCTCAATGTTAACGTTGATTTGTAAGAAATTAACCTCTGCGGAAGAGACTTGAAGAGGTGTTATAAGAGACGTATTTCTGCCTTGCAGAGTTTTCTTCAAACAATCGATGGTTAAGTTTTTATTGTGTAGAAAATCCATACCCTCTATTGGCATTGCGATATCAGCTACTATGAAAGTCCAATTAAATTCTCGACGAAGCTTCTTGATTGTTATATATGTCGCTATTTCATCATGACACTTGATAGGTGAGCCATTTTCCGCGGAACAATTGACAGAGGTTGCAAATAGGGACATGTTGGTTCCAATTGAAGAGGGTAAGCTCGAGACGGAGGCGCCGGTGTCCAGCAAGAAGAGAGTATCTTTGCCGAATATTGTAATGTTGATAGTTTGTGGCAAACTGACTATAGCGCAGCAATCAGCTCGCTGTTCTAGTTTTCCGTTGGAGCAAGAGAAGAAGCTCTAGAAAAAAACGAGACGAGGGCTGCACCAGAACGTTAGATTTATCCTGCCACTTGCACCATGGCCTGTATGTTCTTGCTTGTTGGGCGAAGTAAATGTGAGC
>JABUQX010030462.1:47500-59152 GCA_015478945.1 Trachelipus rathkii
TATATATATATATATATATATATATATATATATAAGTGATGGAGCCATTTGGGATCCTGCAGCCTTTTCTCGAAAAGTATAAGAGGTAGTGGTCGGAAACTTGAAGATACAATCTATAGTATGGGTTAAGCTCCGAGAGCAGTACGGAATCACTGCAAGTCTCTAGGATGTATATGAAATTTGCCTCCCCGAGGAGCGAGCCTCAAAGTATATCGCTTACATGCTTTGCCCTGCCCAATTCCGGGAGCAAAGATTAGGCCTAAGGGCAAGATCGGGTCGACCGACCATCTAGCAGACAAACAGACAGACAGACCGTAGGTCTGTCTGTGTGTGTGTGTGTGTGTGTGTGTGTGTGTGTGTGTGTGTGTTGTTATTATTATTATTATTATTATTATTATTATTATTATTATTATTATTATTATTATTATTATTATTATTATTATTATTATTATTATTATTATTATTATTATTACGTCGAAGAAGTGATCCCCGAAGGGATCACTTCTGAGTGGTTTTTTAAACCCTTCTGCGTATCCTTCAGCTTCTCCATCGGTGTTTCCGACTCGCACCGCACCGCACCGCACCGCACCGCTCCGTCTCGCACCACGCTCTGGCTAGAGTTTGAGACATGGTATCTCTGTCAAACTTGTTACCCCGTTTGGGGATAACGTAAGCTCACTGTTAACGAGGTTACATGACCAAGCATCCCCATGGGGGGATGCTGGCCCCCCAAACCTAGAATATCGACGTAGAACGATGAAACTCGGTATATACCCTTCATATAAGGTACTCACATCATATATGGGTTAAATAACCATACACACCCCAAAGGGGGGTCTCCGGCCCCCAAAACCTGAAATATTGACATAGAACGGCGAAACTTGGTATACATCTTTCTTATGATGTATCCTCGATACAGAAAAGAAAAAAAATTAAAAAATTAAAAATTAAAAAAAAATTTAAAAAATTTTTTTAAAATAAAAATTTAAAAAAAAAAAAAAATAAAAATTTAATTAAAAAAATTTTAAAAAAATTAAAAAAAATTATTTTTTTTTATTCTTTTTAAGTTTATAACTTACAAATTTACGTTTTTACATACCCTAAAGCAGTAAATCAGTAAATCAGTAAATCAAACAGCCCTCCCCACCCATCTCGTGATCTATTGATCTATTGATCTATTGATTCAAGTCATATTTTTACTAAAGTTGTCATGTTTTACATACCCTTAATCAGTAAATCAGTAAATCAAACCACCATCCAACCACCCTCCTGTCCATTCGTGATCTATTGATCTATTGATCTACTGATCTAATGATCTATTGATTCAAGTCATATTTTTTAGTAAAATTGTAATGTTTTACATACCCTAGATCAGTAAATCAGTAAATCAAATCATCCATCGTACCCTCCATACAATCCCGCCCTCCCATGATCTATCGATCTATTGATCTATTGATTCAAGTCACATTTCGAGTATCATTTTTTGATAAACATAACATAAAAAAACAAATTCTTTATACACTGATCAACGAATATACGCTAACGTAACAAAGTTTTCACATTAATAAAGCTTACTTAGCCTCATCTGAACTATGAATATAATGCACAACGACAAATCTGACACACCTTAAACATGAATAAATTGTTAACGTTGACAAAGTTCCACACTTAACAACAGTAAAGTAACTAACATAGCATACGAAGACGTAACCTATTCACACTTTATCAAGCATATCTCTAACATAACAATGTTAATTTATATTAACATGGTAATATTTAATAAAAATTTATCACAACATTAGTTAATTATCAAACTGATCAACGATTATACTCTAACATAATAAAGTTTTCCACATCAATAAAGCTAACATAGTGTAACATAAACTATGAAAATAATGTCAACGACAAACCTAACACAACTTACACACGAATAAACTGTTAACATTAACAAAGTTCCACACTTAACATCAGTAAAGTAACTAACAAGCGCCAGGGCAATAACCTAATCACACTTTGTCAAGCATATCTCTAACATAACAATGTTAATTTATATTAACATGGTAATATTTAACAAAAATTTATCACAACATTGGTTAATTATCATACTGATCAACGAATATACTCTAAAATAATAAAGTTTTCCACATCAATAAAGCTAACATAGTGTAACATGAACTAAGAAAATAATGTACAACGACAAACCTAACACAACTTACGCACGAATAAACTGTTAACATTAACAAAGTTCCACACTTAACATCATTAAAGTAACTAACATTGCATGCAAAACGTAACCTATTCATAATTTTTTCAAGCATATCTCTAACATATTAACGTTAATCTTACATTGACACAGTAACATTTAGCAAAAATGTATCATAACATTGTCCGATTATCATACAGACCAACGAATATATGCTAACGTAACAAAGTTTTTTACATTATAATTGTAATATTTAACAAAAATTTATCATAACCTTACCTAAATATCATAATCCCCAACAAATAATATCAAACATAACAAATTTTTATCCAAACATAACATAAAAATAACAAAGTTTTATCTAAACATAACATAAAAATAAGTTCTTTGAATAAAATATCATAGTAAAGTGTAATAGTTTACCGAATTTAAAGCAGTAAATCAGTAAATCTGTAAATCAAGACACCCGTACCCTCATCGCTCCTCCCTACCCTCCCGTCCATGACCTTTTGATCTATTGATCTAATGATTCAGGTCACATATCGAGTATCATTTCGGATAAACATAGTACAAAAATACCTTCTTTATATACTAACCAACGAATATATGCTAACGTAACATTTTTTTCACATTAATAAAGCGAACATAGCATTACCAGAACTAAGAATATGATGTACAATGACAAAACCTAACACACCTTACGCACGAAAAATCTACAAACATTAACAAAGTTCCATACTTAACAACAGTAAAGTACCTAACACATCGTACATAACGTAACCTATTCACACTTTTTCAAGCATATCTCTAACATATCAGTGTTAAATTTACATTAACACTATTAATTTACGTAGCATTTCGAGTATTATTTCGGATAAACATAGCACAAAAATGAGTTCTTTATATACTAACCAGCGAATATATGCTAACATAACAATGTTTTCACATTAATAAAGCTAACATAGCATCATATGAACTAAGAAAATAATGCACAACGACAAAAATAACACAAATTACGCACGAATAAACTGTTAACATTAACAAAGTTCCACACTTAACATCAGTAAAGTAACTAACATAGCATACGAAGACGTAACCTATTCACACTTTGTCAAGCATATCTCTAACATAACAATGTTAATTTATATTAACATGGTTATATTTAACAAAAATTTATCACAACATTGGTTAATTATCATACTGATCAACGAATATACTCTAACATAATAAAGTTTTCCACATCAATAAAGCTAACATAGCGTAACATGAACTAAGAAAATAATGTACAACGACAAACCTAGCACAACTTACGCACGAATAAACTGTTAACATTAACAAAGTTCCACACTTAACATCAATAAAGTAACTAACATTGCATGCAAAACGTAACCTATTCATACTTTTTTCAAGCATATCTCTAACATATTAACGTTAATCTTACATTGACACAGTAACATTTAGCAAAAATGTATCATAACATTGTCCGATTATCATACAGACCAACGAATATATATGCTAACGTAACAAATTTTTTTTACATTAATACGCAGTAATATTTAACAAAAATTTATCTTAAGCTACCTAAATATCATAAATCTAACAAATAATTTTAATATAACAAATTTTTATCCAAACATAACATAAAATAACAAAGTTTTATCCAAACATAACATAAAAATAAGTTCATTGAATAAAATATCATAGTAAAGTGTAATAGTTTACCGAATTTAAAGCGGTAAATCAGTAAATCTGTAAATAAAGACACCCGTACCTTCATCGCTCCTCCCTACCCTCCCGTCCATGCCCTTTTGATCTATTGATTTAATGATTCAGGTCACATATCGAGTATCATTTCGGATAAACATAGCACAAAAATACCTTCTTTATATACTAACCAACGAATATATGCTAACGTAACATTGTTTTCACATTAATAAAGCGAACATAGCATTACCAGAACTAAAGAATATAATGAACAATAAAAAACCCAACACCCCCCTTCCGCACGAAAAATCTACTAACATTAACAAAGTTCCATACTTAACAACAGTAAAGTACCTAACACATCGTACATAACATAACCTATTCACACTTTTTCTAGCATATCTCTAACATATCAATGTTAAATTTACATTAACACTTGATTTACGTAATATTTCGAGTATTATTTCGGATAAACGTAGCACAAAAATGAGTTCTTTTTATACTAACCAGCGAATATATGCTAACATAACAATGTTTTCACATTAATAGAGCTAACATAGCATCACATGAACTAAGAAAATAATGTACAACGACAAAAATAACACAATTTACACACGAATAAACTGTTAACATTAACAAAGTTCCACACTTAACACCAGTAAAGTAACTAACATTGCATACAAAATGTAACCTATTCATACTTTTCCAAGCATATCTCCAACATTTTAACATTAATTTTACATTGACACAGTAATATTTAACAAAAAATTTATCATAACCTTGTCTAATTATCATACAGACCAACGAATAACTGTAAACATAACAAAGTTTTATCTAAACATATCATAAAAAATAAGTTCTTTGATTAAAATATCATAGTAAATTGTGATAGTTTACTGATTTTAAAGCAGTAAATCAGTAAATCAAGCCATCAACCCATCCCTACCCTTCCCTCCATGACCTTTAGATCTATTGATCTATTGATTCATGTCACATTTCGAGTATCATTTAGGATAAACATAACACAAAAATAAGTTCTTTATATACTAATCATCGAATATATGCTAACGTAACAACGTTTTTACATTAATAAAGCTAACATAACATAACCTGAACTAAGAATATAATGTACAACGACAAACCTAGCACAACGTACGCACGAATAAACTGTTAACATTAACAAAGTTCCACACTTAACACCAGTAAAGTAACTAACATTGCATACAAAACGTAACCTATTCATACTTTTTCCAAGCATACCTCTAACATATTAACATTAATTTTACATTGACACAGTAATATTTAACAAAAATTTATCATAACCTTGTCTAATTATCACACAGACTAACGAATAACTGTAAACATAAAGTTTTATCCAAACATAACATAAAAATAAGTTCTTTGATTAAAATATCATAGTAAATTGTAATAGCTTACTGATTTTAAAGCAGTAAATCAGTAAATCAAGCCATCAACCCCTCCCCACCTTCTTCTCCATGACCTTTTGATCTATTGATCTATTGATTCATGTCACATTTAGAGTATCATTTCGGATAAACATAACACAAAAATAAGTTCTTTATATACTAATCATCGAATATATGCTAACGTAACAACGTTTTTACATTATTAAAGCTAACATAACATAACGTGAACTAAGAATATAATGTACAACGACAAACCTAACACACCATAGGTACGAATAAACTACTAACATTAACAAACTTTCTCACTTAACAACAGTAAAGTACCTAACACATCGTACAAAACGTAACCTATTCACACTTTTTCAAGCATATCTCTAGCATGTCAATGTTAATTTTACATTAACATCGTAATATTTAACAAAAATTTAGCCTAACCCTGTCTAATCATCATATTGACAACGAATATAAAGTTAACATAACAAATTTTTTACATCAACTTCGTAATATTTAACAAAAATTCATCATAACCTCGTCTAAATATCATAATCCCCAACGAATAATTGCAAACGTAAGCGGATTTGGGCCTCAGCCCGAAGGGCTGAGGCCTTACCCCTCCTTCGGAGGGGTAATGCCAGCTTACACCCCTTCGGGGTGATCCCCCTCTCAGGATTCACACCCTTTCAAGGGGCACATCCCTTTGGGTTTTCTTTCGGGAGGTGATGTGTTGCTTTAGATACTCTTGGTTAATGAAAACTGTTTATTCGTAAGTTAGGCACGTTATGTTAAATATTACTATGACAGGGTGAAATTAACCCTGATTTGTTAGAGAAATGATGAGTATTGTAAGATATTACTGTTTTAACTGCCGATGATGTGTTAGAAACGGGAGCCTAGGTTAAGTTTTTGTTGAGTAATTTTAGGTTTGCCCGAGAATTTTGCTAATGTCTACGTTTATTCATAGTTCAAATGATGTTATACTCGAAACGAGTGACACTTTGATGAAGATAGTGTCAATTCATAGTTCAAGATGCTGGTATCTTTGATAGATTGACTTTGTTAAGGTATTTTGTTAAATAACAAGGCTTTACCTGTTGCTGATAGCGGGAAAAGTGGGAACATATCGAGTATTGTATGATCTGTTAGCTACTTTACCTTTGATAGGTAGGGATTTTTCAGGATGTTAACTGATTATTCATACGCTAGGTATGTTAGGTTTGCATTTGTACATTATATTCTTAGTTCAGGTTATGATATGTTAGCTTTATTGATGCTAAACTTTGTTGCGTAAGCATATTTTCGTAGGTATTAACGTCAAAGAACTTTTTATGTTATGTTTATCCAAAATGATACTCGAAATATGACTTGAAACAATAGTTCAATAGATCATAGGCGGGTGGGTGGGTAGGGGACTGTAGGGATGGGTGGTTTGATTTACTGATTTACTGATTTACTGCTTTAAAATCAGTAAACTATTACGCTTTACTGTGATATTTTATTCAAGGAACTTATTTTTATGTTATCAGGATAAAATTTTGTTATTTTATGTTATGTTTGGTTAAAACTTTGTTATGTTTGCAACTATTCGTTGGGGATTATGATATTTAGAAGAGGTTATGATGAATTTTTGTTAAATATTGCGAAGTTGATGTAAAAATTTGTTACGTTAACTTTATATTCATTGTCAGTATGATGATTAGACAGGGTTATGCTAAATTTTTGTTAAACATTACGATGTTAATGTAAAATTAACATTGACATGCTAGAGATATGCTTGAAAAAGTGTGAATAGGTTACGTTTTGTACGATGTATTGGAAGGTACTTTATACTGTTGTTAAGATGAGGGAAGTCTGTTAATGTTAATATTATTCGTACGCATGGTGTGTTAGTTTGTCGTTATTTTGTGCTATTCTTAGCTCCCATGTTATGTTAGCTTTTATTAATGTAAAAACATTGTTATGTTAGCATGAGTTAGTATATAAAGAACATATTTTGTGTTATGTTTATCCGAAATGATACTCGAAATGTGACATGAATCAATAGATCAATAGATCAAAAGGTCATGGAAGGAGGGGTGGGGAGGGGTTGATGGCTTGATATACTGCTTTAAAATAAGTAAACTATTACAATTTACTATGATATTTAAATCAAAGAACTTATTTTTATGTTATGTTTGGATAAAACTTTATGTTTACAGTTATTCGTTGGTCTGTATGATAATTAGACAAGGTTATGATAAATTTTTGTTAAATATTACTGTGTCAATGTAAAATTAATGTTAATATGTTAGAGATATGCTTGGAAAAAGTATGAATAGGTTGCGTTTTGTATGCAATGTTAGTTACTTTACTGGTGTTAAGTGTGGAACTTTGTTAATGTTAACAGTTTATTCGTGCGTAAGTTGTTAGGTTTGTCGTTGTACATTATTTTCTTAGTTCATATGATGCTATGTTAGCTTTATTAATGTGAAAACATTGTTATGTTAGTATATATATTCGCTGGTTAGTATAAAAAGAACTCATTTTTGTGCTATGTTTATCCGAAAGATTACTCGAAATGCTACATAAATCAATAGTGTTAATGTAAAATTAACACTGATATGTAGAGATATGCTTGAAAAAGTGTGAATAGGTTACGTTATGTACGATGTGTTGGGTACTTTACTGTTATTAAGTATGGAACTTTGTTAATGTTAGTAGTTTATTCGTGCGTAAGGTGTGTTAGGTTTTGTCATTGTACATTATATTCTTAGTTCTGGTAATGCTATGTTAGCTTTATTAATGTGAAAACAATGTTACGTTAGCGTATATTCGTTGGTTAGTATATAAAGAACTTATTTTTGTACTATGTTTATCCGAAATGATACTCGATATGTGACCTGAATCATTAGATCAATAGATCAAAAGGTCATGGACGGGAGGGTAGGGAGGAGCAATTTGGGTAAGTTTGTCTTGATTTACAGATTTACTGATTTACCGCTTTAAATTCGGTAAACTATTACACTTTACTATGATATTTTATTCAATGAACTTATTTTTATGTTATGTTTGGATAAAACTTTGTTATTTTTATATGTTTGGACAAAAATTTGTTATGTTTGCAATTATTTGTTGGGATTATGATATTTAGGTAAGGTTATGATAAATTTTTGTTAAATATTACTATGATAATGTAAAAAACTTTGTTACGTTAGCATATATTCGTTGGTCTGTATGATAATCGGACAATGTTATGATATATTTTTGCTAAATGTTACTGTGCCAATGTAAGATTAACGTTAATATGTTAGAGATATGCTTGAAAAAAGTATGAATAGGTTACGTTTTGCATGCAATGTTAGTTATTTTACTGATGTTAAGTGTGGAACTTTGTTAATGTTAACAGTTTATTCGTGCGTAAGTTGTGTTAGGTTTGTCGTTGTACATTATTTTCTTAGTTCATGTTACGCTATGTTAGCTTTATTGATGTAGAAAACTTTATTATGTTAGAGTATATTCGTTGATCAGTATGATAATTAACCAATATTGTGATAAATTTTTGTTAAATATAACCATGTTAATATAAATTGACATTGTTATGTTAGAGATATGCTTGAAAAAGTGTGAATAGGTTACGTCTTCGTATGCTATGTTAGTTACTTTACTGTTGTTAAGTGTGGAACTTTGTTAACGTTAACAGTTTATTCATGTTTAAGGTGTGTCAGATTTGTCGTTCGGCATTATATTCATAGTTCAGATGATGCTAAGGTAGCTTTATTAATGTGAAAACTTTGTTACGTTAGCATATATTCGCTGATCAGTGTATAAAGAAATTGTTTTTTTATGTTTCGTTTATCAAAAAAGGATACTCGAAATGTGACTTGAATCAATAGATCAATAGATCGATAGATCATGGGAGGGCGGGATGGTATGGAGGGTACGATGGATGGCTTGATTTACTGATTTACAGATTTACTGATCTAGGGTATGTAAAAAATTACAATTTTACTAAAAAAATATGACTTGAATCAATAGATTTATTAATCAATAGATCAATAGATCAATAGATCTCGCATGGACAGGAGGGTAGTTGGATGGTGGTTTGATTTACTGATATACTGATTTAGGGTATGTAAAACATGACAGTTTTAGTAAAAAATATGACTTGAATCAATAGATCAATAGATCAATAGATCACGAGATGGGTAGGTAGCACTGTTTGATTTACTGATTTACTGATTTACTGCTTTAGGGTATGTAAAAACGTAAATTTGTAAGTTATACGGTCTGTCTGCCAGATGGTCGGTCGACCCGATCTTGCCCTTAGGCCTAATCTTCGCTCGAGATTGGAAAGGTAAAAGGGCGTAAGCGACATATTTTGCATTCGCTCTCTGGGGGAGGTACCTCCTATATACATCCTAGAGACTTGAAATTTTGCTTGTTTTGAGCATCACCCACACATAGATTATATTCCAAGTTTCAGACCAATGCCTCAATTTCTTCCTATCGAAATCGCCTGCAACGGTCAAACTGTTCCCATACTACTATATATATATATATATATATATATATATATATATATATATATATATATTAAACATATATATACAAATATATATATATAAAATATACTCTTCTATATATATATATATATATATATATATATATATATATATATATTAGTGATGCAGGTAACATCCGCATCCGCATCCGCATCCGCGGAGCATCCGCACATTATTAAAGATCCGCATCCGCATCCGCATCCGCGCTTTGCCCTGCGGATGTTGCGCGGATGTTTATTGTCGAGATTTGATAAAGAATTTTATAATAAAAATACTTAAGATGAATCTGAAAAGAAAATGAAAATGTAAATGAGTTGAAGGCAATTCAAAAACGGCTTGATATTCCATATCTTAATGTTATCAAAGACGTTCCAACTCGCTGGAATAGTACACTTCATATGATGGAAAGAAGTATTGCTCAAAGAACTTCTTGCTTCGTACGCCAGTTCATATTCCAAAGTTAACAATCTTATTAATTTGGAAAATGACATCATATCACACTGCATTAAGCTATTGAAACCATTTGAAGAAACTACAAAAAAATCAGCGCCTCTATAGCTTCTGTCTCTGATGTAATACCATTAATCTCAACGCTAAGAAAGCATTTTGAACCATCTTCAAATGAAAATGATGACGGTTTAAAAAAAAAATGAAAGATGTAATTAAACTAGAGGTAAGAAAAACGCTTTGGTTCTGTGGAAATTAATGACCTTCATACTATTGCCTTACTTAGATTCCAGTTATAAAGCAAGTTTTTTGTAACGATATTAGAAAAAGTTAAATCGTTACTTTGTTGCAGTTGAAAAACTTCAGTCCGACAGCCTATTAATTCGCCACCCATTAAAACAGAAAACACTTCTATAGAACCAACACCTTCTACAAGTAAATCAATAACAGATTCACTGGAAGAAAATCTACAGTCCATTAGTGATGAAGAAACACACGCATTACCAAAAGATATAGTGCAAGTGATTGAAAACTATCACCAAGAAAAACAATTAGATTCAAATGATGATCCAATCAGTTGGTGGAAAGTTAATCAAAATGTTTATCCACGCTTGAGTAAGCTTGCAAGGAAAACTTCAATCCGAACTGTCTATTAATTAGCCATCCATTAAAAGGAAAAAAATTAAATATACAGAACCAACATCTTCTACAAGTAAATCAATAACAGATTCACTGGAAGAATTTCTACAGTCCAGTAGTGATGAAGAAACACACGCATTATCAATAGATGCAGTGCAAATGATTGAAAACTATCACCAAGAAAAACGACTAGATACAAATCAAATGACGATCCTATCAGTTGGTGGAATGTTAATTAAGCAAAACAAAATGTTTACCCACCCTTAAGTAAACTTGCAAGGAAATACCTGGCCTGTCCTCCAACTAGTGTTCCAAGTGAGAGAGTATTTAGCAATGCTTAGCTAATATATGATGAAAAGATAAACAGAGACTCTCAGCGAAAGGCAGAAAAATTGATGTCTCTCAAGCACAACTTATCCCATATTTGAATTTCAATACTAATACGCAAAAAGTATATAATCCATGTAAAAATCTCTTTCATTAAGGTCGGAGGTTGAGAAGTGGTTGATGGGGGTCCCATTGATGGGTCCCCATCCCGCACCCAGGTAACAAATATATTAATAGATTGTGGCTAAAACTCGAAATATATATATATATATATATATATATATATTTCTTTCTTTTTATACATATATATATATATATATATATATATATATATATATATATAGTATATATATATAACATATATATA
>JABUQX010030463.1:2500-32971 GCA_015478945.1 Trachelipus rathkii
TATCTATTATATATAATAGAAAGGGAAAGCCTTGGATTTAAAATTTTTCTCTTTTATTTAGTACACAATATTAGAAAAACACATATTGATTAAAAATCAGATTTCATAAACAGTTAATAATAGTTAACAATGATTGCAAGCTTTCGTCTCCATCGGGGAGACCTCTTCAGGCAAAGGAACAACGCATCTGAAAACTGCTAACGATAGAAGACACTTATTTGTTGGTTTGGTTATTTTTTCAGAGAATTTTGGAAGTATCGTTGAGGGATTTCATATATTCATTTGCAAAATAGTCTATTTAAACCTCATACCAGTTGTTTATTAAAATGTTTAGAATTATAAATTATAAAATGATCCAAAGATTTTTCTTGATTTTATTTAGTAACATTCCAATGTTTCATATTGTCAATTATATATGGTGATTAAAAGGATTCTTTCTGTGATAGTAAGAGCTGAATTGATATTGTCATTTCTTGGTTGGTATTTTCTTCTTGAAAAATCTATGATTTCCCCTATATATATCTTTTCACAGGATGTACAAGGTATTTGGTAGACGCAGCTGTTAGAAACATTTCTTTATTTTTTGGGGGTCTTCTAAAAAGTATTTTTTAGAGAAACAAGATTGGAAGGAATAAGAGTAATATTTTTAGGTACAATTTTTTTAATAAATATGTAGTGGGAAAGAGGTTTACAGTTAGAAAGAAGAATTTCTAGTTTTTGGATGATTTGAACCATAATAACTTTTTTTAGCTTTTTTGTAAGCTTGATTAATAATATGATTGGGATATAACAAAGTGGTAAAAGTTTTATGTAAGTACTTTGTTTCGTATTTCAGTAAAGGTGGGGAGCAAATACGGAATGCACGTAGAAACAGAGAAAAAAGTATGCCAATTTTTGTATTTTTGGAATGATGTGAAAACCAGTGAATATAGTTAGGAGTGAAAGTAGGTTTTCTGAAAATGGTATATTGTAAATGTGATGAATGCTGCCAATGCTCCAAAAACTAAAAATTCTTCTTTTCTACCTGTACCTCATTTCCCACTACATAATATTAAAAAAATTGTACCTAAAAATATTACTCTTATCCCTTCCAATCTATTTTCTCTAAAAAAAATACTTTTAGACCCCCTAAATATAAAGAAAATGTTTCTAACAGCTGCGTCTACCAAATACCTTGTACATCCTGTGAAAAGATATATATAGGGGAAACCATAGATTTTTTAATTCTAATATCATTTCTCTAAAAAATACTTTTAGACCCCCTAAATATAAAGCAAATGTTTCTAATAGCTGTGTCTACCAAATACCTTTTAAATCCTGTGAAAAGATGTACATAGGGGAAACCATAGATTTTTCAAGAAGAAAATACCAACACTCAATAGACTTAAGAAATGACAATATTAATTCAGCTCTTACATATCACAGAAGATCCTTTAATCACCATATCATCATTGACAATATGAAAAACATTGGAAATGTTACTAATACAAATTCAAGAAAAATCTTGGAATCATTTTATATTTATAATTCGAACAATTTTAATAAACAACCTGGTGAGGTTAAAATAGACCATTTGCAAAATGAATATATGAAATCTTCAAGATACTTCCAAAACTCTCTGAAAAAAATAACCAACCAACAATAAATGTCTTTCAACGTTAGCAGTTTTCAGATGCGCTGTTCCTTTGCCTGAAGAGGTCTCCCCGATGGAGACGAAAGCTTGCAATCATTGTAAACTATTATTTAACTGTTTAATGAAAAATCTGATTTTATAAATAGTGTTTTTCTAATATTTGTGTAAACTAAATAAAGAGAAAATTTAAATCCAACAAGGCTTTCCTTTTATAGAATTTAATTTACTTCGTTAAAGCCGTTTATCTGCATATATATATATATATATATATATTATATAATATATATATTATATATATATATATCAAATAGATTTACATGCATAAATTAAACTATTGAAAGTGATATAAATAGATATAATATATATGATATATATTATATATATATATATATACTATATATATATATATATATTTTAAAAAAATAATATATATATATATAAAATATAAACATATATATATATATATATATATATATATATATATATATATATATATATATATATATATATATATATATATATATATATATATATATATATATACAGGGCCGGCGCAAGAGATTTTGGCGCCCTATGCAAAACTATTATGAGGCGCCCCCCTCTCCAACCATTCCAAACCAACCCCCTAATCAACTACTAGTGTAGTCGATTCAACCACTCACTATTAGGAAATATATAACAAACAAAAATTAACACCAACAATTTATTTAAAATTCATTATTTACTGATAGTTAATCTTAAATTGCAGTAAATAGAATAAATCAAAATATACAAGAAACAAAAGTTAACAAACACAATTTATTTAAAATTCATTATTTACTGAAAAACTGAATGTGAAAACCAATTCATTTAGATCGGTGTTTTGTGCTAACTCCTGTTCGATTGAAATAGTTGCCAGTCCTACCAATCTCTCTTGTGTCATACATGACCTGAGGTAAGTTTTAATTAGCTTAAGCTTTGAGAAGCTCCTCTCTCCTGAGGCTACTGATACCGGTAGCGTTAGTAGAATCCGCAGAGCAATATACAAATTCGGTAAACTCTCTTCCAAGTCAGATTGTAAAATGAAGTAAAGGACGTCCTTTGGCGTTGACTGCTTAGTGATTCGTCTTGAAATGGCTTGAAGCTCGCCACACAACTCCTTCGCATCAATATCCTTGGATTCGTTATGAGTTAACGCTTTTTCCAGATTCTTACATTGTTCAAGGACGAACTGAGTGGGGTTTTCTTCTAATGTATTGATATGGTACAAAAACCCGAATTTGGAATTGATCTCTTGCATCTGATTGAATCGCTCATTAACTGAGCTGATTGCAGTGTCCAGGATTGCGAAATAAAAGATTATCTTAAACTTCTCTTTTGCATCTTGTACTGGTTCATCTTTTGCTTCATATTAAAAATAGTATTGTATATTGTTCATTTGCTGGATAAATTGTTTTGATTTTGATTGATTATTATACTTTAATATAAGGCACAGCTTTTAAGGCATAACTTTTAAGGCATAACTTTTTCGTTGATTGGCTAATTGGATTCGTTTTTAAATTATATCATTAAATTTCACTTTCTTTAGACTATTTTATGCATATATAACATTTTCCCATTTTAAATTTATTTCTAAAATTTACGAAATTTAAACCATAGTAAACAGAAAAAAACTCACTTTTTAAAATAAAAAAAAAATTAAAACAACTACTTCGTCTGATGGTTGAAAGAACACTGATTGAAACTTTGATCCATTTATTGCGAAAAAATGAATAACTTGAAACTGTTATCAAGAAATTAAAAAAAAACAACAACAGAAAAGTAGCTAAATTACGTAAAAAACAAGCATTTAGAAAGTGTTGCATAAATGCCACACGAGGACTACGCTCCAGGCGCCCCTCAGTCCTTGGCGCCTTAGGCGGTCGCCTAGTTCGCCTATACGGTCGCGCCGGCCCTGTATATATATATATATATAAATATATTATAAACTTATAATAATATATTATATATATATATATATATATATATATATATATATATAATATTATATATATATAAATACTTGAGTTCCCTCTAAATCGTTTTCTTTATCAAAACGTTTTCTTAAAGTTGTTCCATGATTAACTAATATTTAAATTTCCTCTTAAATTCACAGACGCCGTCTCCGCCATCCGATATGGGCATGAACTGTCGCATTTTAAATGGCGTTATTAAAAGCTTTACTTTTTATGCGCTTTCTACTTTTTCGTTAATTTGCAAATATTCAACGATGTTCTTCTAATTTCATTTATTTCGTCAATTTTCGCAGTTAGTTCAATTAATTTTGTAGTAAAATTATAAAATTACAAAAAATAGATCGTTTCTATAATGTTAACTCGTGCTGAGCCCGAGTAGCACGAGTCGCCTGATATATAATATATATATATTATATATAATATATATATATATATATAAATATATATATAATAATATTATAAATATATAATTATATATATATATATATATATATATATATATATTATATATATATAATAGGTATTATATATATATATATATATTATATATATAATAATATATATAATATATATATATATATATACTATATATATATATTATATTATAATATATCAGAGGTGGGCACTCCGCCTCTTTATTCCGCTAGTCCGCTAGTCCGCTCCGAGCGGACTACCAGAATAGGTGCGGACTACCGGAGCTGCGGAGTCGTCAGGAAATCAGCGGACTTGCACTTGCGGATCAAAAAAAGTTTCGGCTCTTTTGTTCCGCACCTTTTTTTGGAACTTTGTACCTACGGTGTTTTTTAACTTATTTAGAATTTTTCTTGGATGTAATAAAGAGATATAATTTTAATTTTATTATTTTTCTTAATGGTTTTTAATAATTAAACTTCAAAACCAATCTGCAACCTCTTTATTTTTGAGTCTTTATAATAAAATAAATTAAAATTGATTTTTTTAGACTGAATGGCTATTACCCTTCATCTATATCTTTAATTAGTTATTTTATTACCTAAATAACTAGGCAATTTCTAAATCAATTCTGTGTAAAACCAAATAATATATATATATATATAATATATAATATATAATATATATATATAATAATAATATATATATATATATATATATTTATATTATATATATATATATATAAATATATATATTAAATATATATATATATTATAATATTATATATATATATATATAATGTACTGGCTGCGCGATGGCGGTCTCAAGCTTACAAAGTCTACGACACGTGCTGTTGATTACTCTAATCCACCCCAAGACCGTGAGTGAGTTCACGACTAATCTCTCACTACTATAAGTAGAAGATCCTTTCCATCAGCATAGAACTTGATCCCTTGAAGTCGAGATCTATAAGGAACGATAATCTCACTCATCGCATCTCACTACCTACTCTATACGGCTATCATCTATAGCCTTATCATATCAGTCTCTCGTATCGAGTGGTTTTTATATTTAGCTCCATTAACTAAGAATCATATCTGCAACATGGCTCCATTATCCACATTTATCTCTATGACTGAATTTAATTCCTATATTCAGCATGTAACCTCTGTTTCAATCCCGCAGAGTTGATTACTATACTGATAGCGACCGGCAGTCTGTATGATACATAAGTTTCCGATACCCCTTCATATAATATCTTATTTCCTTATTCCAACGCATCACAGTCCTATCCATATGGTTAATCACCATCAATACAGGGCCGCGGTACTACCCTGTAGTGCCTGCTAAACTGCATCGATACAACAGTAATGCCCTAATCTACTCACTCTGAATAATGTAAGACCACTCACTACTCACTCACTAATAGATGACACCATTTAAACTTACAACTCGCTCTCAGCGCTATCACTCACACTCACACCGTCGTCGAACTCCAACGTCCTTACAAGTGAGCCTCGCTCACTCACTACACTCCAGAGGGTATAGTTCTCACTCACTCACTGTAGCTCTCCATAAGTTATCATGCACATGTGTCACTCATAATTATATAATATTTTACGTTAGCAAGTATTCAGCACGATACTATGTACTCACTCTCACTAATCGTGAGATTTGACTATTAGACTGCTCATCATAGTGTCTGTACGATAGATGAGGCCCTATAGTTAAGTAGTGAGTGGAGTAGGATTTGGTGTATATACAGAATCAAGTTTGATTATCACAATCTATATCTAGCTAATTTTTATTATATTCTATATATATATTATATATATATAATATATATATATTATATATATGTATGGTATAATGGTATTATTATAGTTATAATAGCACCCTATAGAGTAATTAATATATATCCCTAATATATCTACATATGATATATTACTATATACATTATACTTATCTTTAATATCATAGTTACCGCAGGCGTTAGTATGAGATAGTTGGATTCCGAAGGTCTGACTGCCTTGTGGGTGTGTGTTTCCAGACTTTCATTGATTCTCCTAAGTCTTGGACGAATAGACCCTTCTCTCATGGGTGGTACAGACGGTGGTCAAAGTAGTTCTCAGTAACAGAGGGTGTGAAAATAATCTCTCGTGGATGGCCTAATATTAGCAAAATTGGCTGTCTGAAGCTCGAAAACTAAAACACCAGCAATCATCTCAACCAAGAACATCTTCCCTTTCAGCAAGGGCAGAATTGTGTTGTATAATTGTTCATAAAATATAATACACCTTCTTTAGTTCTGTTGCCTATCTAATAGGCGAATATTTAGTTATTGGTGGGATTATCTCTCTGAGGGCAAAACGTCGTAGTCAGCCTTATATGATATAATGTGTTATTTGAATGGTTTTATTAATATGTCACTCTCTCTGTCCTTGTGATGTAGACTATGTGAGTCGTGCTCACAGAGTAAATTCTTATCATTATATTTTATTACGTATATAATTTTTTCTTGTTTGATATTTTTTTTACTTATTTATGATACTTATTTTAAGTATATTTAATTATTTAAAACCTTTTTTAATTTATACATATTAACTCGAGAGGACGTGCGGACGTGCGGTAACTTGCTATATGCTGAGAGGGTTTGATGGTTACTGAATAGTGTGCGGTAGAGTCTCCGCTAGCGTAACCTTACGTTTTTCTCTAAGGTGCGGAGGTGCTAGTAGTCACGCTACTACTCACCTCTAAATGTAAGCTCGGTATATGTATATAGTGCCCTACACCTCAGTATTAATATATATATATAATATTTAATATATATATATATATATATATATATTATTATATAATTATATATATTATATATAAGGTATATATATTGTATATTATTAAATATAATATATATATTATATATAATATTATATATATTAATATTATAATATATATTATAATATAATATATATATTATTAAATATATATAATATATATATATTTATATATATATATATATATATATATATATATTAACTAATATATATTTATATGTTAAATATAATATTTTATATAATTATATATATTAATATATTGTATGTAGCGTGTATATAATTCCGCATCCGCATATGCGAGAAATCCGCATTACTAATTTTTCACTTTAATCCGTTCAATCTTCTTCCTCGCTATTAATTTTTTGCGGTTAGTTGATTAGAGAAAGTTCATATGGCATACTAATGACTTATGAGAAATCATCCAGATTGGAGCAACAAATGCACTATTTTATAACAACATCTATTATATATATCTCAGTAATATTATACATAGTATATAAGATATAATCTAGTATTATACTATATATATTATATAATTATCGACTATATATATATGAATATATATAATATAAATTATGAGTAAAAACAATATTAAATGAATATGAATATTATTATAATAATAAATAAAATCATTAAATTATTAAATACTATAATATAATATATAAATTAATACACAATATATATAAGTATTAATAATATATTATAATATATAATATAATTAATATAATATATATATATAATATTTAATAATTATAAATATATAATAATATAATATATTAATATTAAATATAATATAATATAATATATTAATATTAAATATTAAATATAGGTATATATATTAATAATAATATTATAATATTTAATATATAATATATAATATAGTTATTAATATATATTAATTTATATAATATATATATATATTAAATTATTAATAAATAATATATATATATACTATATATATATTAAATTTTTATTATTTAATATTTATAACTTTGTATTTTATACAAAGTTTGAATAAGTTATAAAAGAATCACAGTAAAAGAATGATTTCTATTATTTTAACGTATGTCTACTTGGAAAATGTCTTCAATTTATTCAGTGGTTACTTATAATAATCGTATATTTATATATATATATATATTATATATATAACTGTGATGTAATTAATATTGTATATAGTAGTATCTAAACAAAGCATTCTGATACTCACTTATTATAAAATATTAAATCCCTCAAGACTTTAAAAATAGATATATATAATGAAACTTGTATTTTAAAAAATCAATATATCAAAAACTACTATTATTTATAAAGTATATATATATATATAATATATATATATATATATATATATATATATATATTAATATATATATTTAATATATATATATATCATATATAATATATTGATTCGACTCCTGTCATCGTGAAGTGTATATATATGGACGCAGTAAATTGGCAGAAGTAAACTGAGAAATAGATTAAGCATCAGAAGGAAAGAATGTAAAGTTAAGGATTAAGGAAATATAAAAGTTTTTATTGGAAAAGAAGGAATGAAATCTCTTGGAAGGCAGATTTATTCTCACAATATGTGCTTTGTGGTATATGTTATTCATAGAAGGAGAGCATATTGGGTAGATTTTATAGTATATATATATATGGTTTCAGTATAATAGCTCAAAAATAATTTTGTATTATTCCTCTCAGGTCGGTGTTTTATTAAAATTTTAAGAATATTTAATTAAGCATATATTTATTTATTTTTTTATCTCAATAAATCTCTAAAGATGGAGGAGGCAATATATTATTTTAATTCAGAGATTAAAGGAACAATTTTACTTATTTTGATAATATTTTACATGACATGCTTAAACATGAAAAATTAAAATAAGAAATTTGAAACTTTAAATAATTATAGAAAGTGTGAAGCTGTGTTTCCCGATGTCGTTCGAGTCTTGAAGAAAATTTTTCAAATCTATTCGTGTCTGATTAGCGAGGGGCTGAAAAACTCCTCTTCTATTATATTTTCTTTTCTGTCGAAATGCGATGTTGGATAAAAGCTTAAAAACTTTCAACTATCAACACCACCCTGCAGAAATGTGGGACATTAGTGCATATGTATATTATAAATATAAATAAATAAATATAAATAATATAGCTATATATATTTAAAATATAAGATATATATATATATATATATATATATACTATATGGTATATATATATTAAATATATTATAATATATTATATTAATTATATATATTATATATATATATATATAATATAAAAAATATAATATATATATATATAGTATATAATAATATATATATATATATATATTATAATATATATATATATAAATATATAATATTATATATTAACTAAATATATATATATATATATAAATATTAATATTATATATATATATATATATATAATATATAATTATATATAATATATTATATATTATATATTTAATAAAATAAATAGTTATATATATATATACTATATGAAAAAGCCTAAAGTAATAATACGCTTCTCATATTATTTATTATATTATTATTAAATTATTATCTAGTCTATTCATGATATTGACACAATAATGGTCAATCTTATCTATTATATGTATTCTGATTATTATATTATTATTTATAATTTGAATTATTAATTATTGATAAACATCCAATAACTTTACTCTATTTGATCTTGCAATTATAACATTAAAACCGAACGATGTTACATAGGTCCTCAAAAAAATTAAAAATTCAACATATTAAATTGGCCATCGGACTTTACAAAAATTTGGTCTAAATTAGACCAAAGTATATCCCCTTTTTAACACTGAACAAAAATCCTCCAGAGAAATATATCACATATTCGATTTTTTAAAATTCTAGCAGAACCAAAAATTTCCATACCGCTCCATAGCGTCGGTAAAGTTAATTTAAAGATTCCTATGGTGGATGAAAATGCTCTAAAGGCAGAATATCACCAGCCAATAAAAGCAAAGACTTCACACAAACAGGACTCGCAATTTACCAATCTTTAGGCGATCATTTGCTGAATCTATGAACGTTCTTTTCTCTTTTAGCAGCGATGAAAGAGTCTTGTTCATGATGTCCCTTAAGTTCGTCAAAAAAACACTCATCATAAATCATTGACTCGTGAAAGAAATATCAAAGAGAAAAGTTTTGGAATCAGATAAAGTAATCACTGGTCTTGATGTAGATGAGTAATTGCTAAAAGTTTTCCACAGCATCCTCTGCTCTCACGGAAGGAGCGTCAGGAGAATTCGTTATGTGCACCTTATTAACCCTTCAAAAGTGTATTTGTGTAGCGTCTTTCCAGTGGTGCAGATCTCATTTACGGCGAAAAGATAAAGCAAACTCTCCCCAGAAAGGGCTTCAGAAGCTTTGTTGTTTTTTGAACATAATTTTGAGAATTATTATTTCAAAGCTATTAATATATTTAACCGTTTTTCCCAAATTGGTGGATGCGCTATGGGAAATAGTGTTAGCTGCGTGTGCTTCTTGCCAATAGAGTTGGGTCCATGCGATCGCATGCACTGTGTCAGGTTTACACACGTGTCTATATATATATTATATATATATATATATATATATATAAATATATATATATTATATATATATATATATATAATATATATATATATTATATATATATACGTATTTATCATACTATATTATTATCCTTTATATATTTTTATGCGATATATAATAATATAATAACTATATATATTATATTACTATATATATAATAATAATTTAATAATAATGAACTATTAGTTATTACTTCATAGACTATAATATTTATAATAATAATAGTATAATATATACAGTATCATAAAATTGTTGGATTGTGTATTGTTGCCAATATTTCGCCTCCAGAACTCAGAGCTCGTTAGGGCATCAGTAATAAAATTATATTTGTCCGGTATATTATAATTATATATATATACATATATATTATATATAATATATTTCATTACACGACCGGTCATTATATTATATTTATATTAATTAAATATTTTTAATATGAAAAGTGTATAATTATATTATTATTCACATTATTTTAATAATATTATTAAAATAATAATATATATATGTTTATATATAATATATATATATCTACTATAAAATAAAATATTAATACAAAATGTTCTATTATTTATATATAATTTAATATAATAATAATTTAATACTTTTCCAGTAATATATAATAATTAGATAGTTCTCTCTGTGTGGAAACAACGTTTAAAACTCTCAAAACTTACACTATCCGCCGTAAAATTCCGCTCATAATCGCAAGCATTGGTGATTTTATACTATATCCGCAATTGACCGGCGGTATAGTGCTCGATAATCACTTAAAATAATAGTTATCCCTTCTTCTTTATAAGAATTTAGTTCGCGATACTTTATACTCGGAAGTCATCACCTTATTACTTTGGAGTGAGTATATGAATTTAATCTACTGGAGAAGTTTAAATGTGAATAAAGATTTCTGTTTTAGTCTTTTTATAAAAGGATAACTTATTAGACATAAATTTTGTAAAGTAATTTAATTGTTGATTTAATTTTTTTAGCTAATATATTGCTTATTATTATTATTAGTGGAATTATTTATTATTATTTATTATTATTTATTTTTATTCATTTATTATTATTATTTATTATTATTATTATTATAATTATTATTATTTATTAATTATTATTATAATTTAATATTATTATTAATTATAAAATTTCATTAATAAACTATTAAAATTTATTTATAATAATTATTAGTGTTATAATTATTACAATATTATTTATTATCATAAATTTATATTATTATTATATATATAATTTATTATTATTATTATTATTATTATTATATTATTATTTATATAATATATTTTAATTTAAATTATTATTATATTTAATTATTATATTATTGTTTATTATATTAATTATTTAATGTTAATTATATATTATTATTTATATATTATTATATTATTATTTATTATTATTTATTATTATATTATTTAATTATAATAATTATATTTATATATATTATATAATTATTATCATTACTTAATTATTATTATTAATTATTATTATATTATTTCGTATTGGATTCACTCTCACATACGTGTGTGCATTGTTTATAAGGTCTCAATTATTGAGTCTCTCTATTTTGTGTTGCTACTCCTTTAAGATATATTCAGGATTATTCCCATTTATCTACTATTTGAGTTCGAGTCTTAGTTCGTCGCCACATTACTCTTATATTATGTGAATGGGTGTAACTCTATTTCATTATTCATTGAATATATATATAAAATTTATGTTCTGTATTAATTTATCTATTATTACTCTTGCTTATTATTAATTTAGTTATTATGTATTGATATATTTTCTCCTCTCTCTTTATATTATTATTATTATGTCATTATATATTATTTATATCATTATTATTACTGCATTATAATTGTGACTCTATTAAGTGCTCTATAATTCGTTATTTATTATTATTGAGTGGTCATATATTAATGTATGTGAATTATATTACTTATTCTATTATCTCTAATATCTACAACATATAATTCATCAATATAACTCTATTATTTATTATCTCAATTACTCTCATTCAATTATTTATAACTCAATATAATTGTATAGCTAGCAAATATAAATATAAATAATTAGAGTGACGTGACCTTTTAAAAGCAAATTAGGTCTCATATTACTAATACTACATACTATCACCTTTAATGACAATTAAAAATTACTCAATTGCTCTCGCATTGAAATATAAAAGATAATCACTCAATAAGAATAATAATAATAATAACTTCAATATAATAATATAATAATAATAATAATAATAATAATAATAACTAATAATAATAATAATAATTAATAATAATCAACTAATAATAATATATTGCCTTTAAAATGTTCTTTGGTGTTATAAGAACAAGTGGATGAATACTAGGACGAATTAAAGTTAGAGAAAACACATTTTCCCCCAAAAAAATATTAAAAAGGTCTTACTTTCTATGGAAGAAAAAACAGGTTTTATATACAGCTGAGAAAACTATTTTAATTAAGATTCTTGGAAATGAAATATAATGCGGTATTAGTTTTCAGCGAGTTTGAATCATGAAACGTACCCCGTAAGAAGATACTGAAACGTAAGTAACCCACGCCTTACGTTAACAACAGCAATCATTGTTGAGTTTTAATTGAAAAGAAAATGAAAATGTGAACTACGTTGTTCACGCTCTACATGTTAGAATAGTCACACATCTGCCACGCGGTGGGTTTGTGATTCATTACTCGCCTCTCTATATTAATACGCGGCCTAAATATTCCTGCACTCATATATACTACTTAGTATCTCAGAAACATATTTATCATATACATTTAATATTCTATCATACTTAGTGAGTATACCATAATAATATATACTCTCATCTCAGGAGTAAACAAAAAAGTAAAAACTATAAAATTCTAATAGGAATGATCTTTATAATGTTATGAATAATAATAACATCGAAATTAAAAAAAAAATAGCATAATAAAATTCTACTATGTTTTAATATATATTATAATCAACAAGCTGCGTATATTAGATTAGGGCCTGTGCTCATAACCTGTTCATAATATTACTAAGATACATTACTACCCTCTATACATTACCGTCCTATATAATATATTACTAGTGTATATATACATATCTCCTTATTACCTACCTCACATCTTACTCTAGTTCGAGGGTTTATTTCTGATCCTATACTTACTATTTCATGCTAGTCATATATTGACCCGCAATGGTCCACTAACGTTCCAAGGGGGGGCCTAAAGCCATCTGCTTGTGGCTCCGTCCGCTCTCCCCTGAAATTTTTTTAGGACCACTAACGCGAGCATTACGTCTATATATCTGTCCTCTCAGCCGGGACGTTTATAGGTATAACAAAACTCTCCTAGAGAACATATAAATTATAAGCTTAAACACTCTCTTTTAGCCGGGTGTCACAAGATGAGATATCAGATAAATAAAAAACGTGACAATTCCCGGAATTCTTTAATTTAAATAGAAAAAAAAGAATCTGTTCATCTAGGGTGCGATCTACTTTGTAGATTTCAGTCTTGGTTACAAGGATTTCCAAATAATTCACAATCCGTCACAATTACTAATGACGATTTTGTAAACACATGAATATCTTCAGACTAAAATCGGACTCTCCAGGTTATTCAGTAGTAGAATAGTTTCTCAAACAATCACTCAATTAATTCTTTAAAACGCGTCCTCTTCCTAATTCATAAATATCGTCTGTATCATAAATCGTATTCAATAAACAATACACAATTTTTCTCATGTGACTTCAGGTCACGTTCAATATAATTCTTCTCAAGTGACTACAGGTCACGTCTACTGTTCCCAATACACGAGGTCTTCAGACGACGAATTTTGAATGTGAGATCACCAACTGACACGAAGTCTTCAGATGATAAATTCTGATTGAGAGAACCAACCGACTACAGATAACCGATTCCAACCGAGATGGATAGAGAACCATATCCTCAGTAATATACTACAGATAATAATACGATATCGTCCAACCAGATGAGGTGATCTTATTCCATATACCATAATACGCTTATATATATATATAATAGTGGAATTATTTTATTAATGATAGTACGTTGGATTAATAATATATTTATACTTACTTTACTTTATAGATCCAATAGAATAGTTTAATGAGGCCTGAAAATATTACATCCTATAATATATGATTCTTTTTCTCACTATCTTAAATAATTTTTCACTCATATTAAATAAATAATATATATTATTAATAATATATTTATATCTTGTATAAAATATAATTTTTACAAGATTAATTTTAAAACAAGTATATAATTACACTAATTAATTTCGCAAAAGTAATAATATTCTAAAATAATACAATTTGTCTTTTCTTTCTGCGGAGCTCATAATCTTGGCGCTAATAATTCAATTAATGTAACACGCGCCCCTTTAAGCCTAAACATTAATTTTCCTTTACATTTAGAAGGATTAATAACCGGGCTTTTTACCTTCTTACTAAAGCCTATAACATTATTTTTTATTACATTTCTCATATCAGCGATAAATCATAATAAGAGCGCTATACCATTCCGGACGAAATAGTATCACCAAGATTGTAATGATAGTTATGATGATTGTTAGGCTTCTCATTACTGAATGTGTATTGTTTTTTTTTGTGATATCCGCTATCTATAATTAGTGATTCAATCTCATCTTTTATCTCTCTGTGACTAATTTAAACTTCCTTCTCTTGTATATGACGGTTATTTTTAGCTTATATTTCTACCTACGTAATAACTTATCAAAATATTCCTTCTTTCTATACTATTCTTATTCATTTATACTATTACTATCTTATTAAAAAGTGAAATTCGCTTGATTTTAATAATTATAATATATATATATATAAATTATATTATATATATATATATATATATATACTATATATATATAATATATATATATTTACCTATGTGAAGGTACTATTTTCGCTCTTCCTCAATAATAATACTACATTTTCATCTATAGTCTCTATAATAATCAACTTAACCTATTTCCATTAGTTTCGTGTCAATATATCGTTTACTCACATACTATTTATATGAATACTTACCTTTCTTTGAGTTAGCGTTATCAGACCTCTCTAGCAATATAATCTCCCTTTTCTTTTCACGCAAGATAGTTGTTTCCCTTTCACTTCTTCTCTTTTCTACAGGTTAAGTATTGTTCATAGGGTAAATACCTTTATCCTTTTATATATTTATATTTTTACATATATAGATAATATTCTTAGTTATAATTTCTTTTATATACCTCTTTTTTCGACCTCTTTTATAATACTGAAATGTCCTATTTTATTATGATCACTATTCCTAATCAGTATCACTAAAATCATTATTTCTTTCAAGCTTTCACTTTTTCTAATTTATAGATTATTATAGTATTAAGTGATAATAATATATATCTCATATTGAAATTACCTGCAAGCTTTATTAGGTATTATCCATTTTACATTGCAGAATTCCTCTCACTGATTCTATCATAATATTATTACATTGAAGTCATTATATACTTCTAATGAGCCTCAATGATTATTATATAACTTTGTATAGAGTATAATAAAATATATTATATAAATGCATGACTAAGATTTTGAATCTTTTCCAAAACTAATTCTCGTAACGATACAGTATATTAAATACCTTCTGATACTTATCAAGATAGTTACTATATATCTATTCATATAATCTAGTCGTCTTCATTCAATATTGATACTACTTAATTCATATTAATCATTTTGGTATGAAGTTATTTCTACCTCACGTATATTGTTCTGATTGTATAACATATTTAATCTTCGGAAATATAACACCTAAATCATCTCGGTAATACTTTTATATATGTTGTTATATAAATTTTTGATTTTTACATCAATGTTTGCGTACGATTATACAATGCAACCTAGCCCTGTAATACAAGATGTTACATCTTCTTCTTAAGTATAGTCTGGTGACACTCGATTATACGCCGATTTTTGTTAGAACATCTCATCTAACAAGTCTACCACATGTGCTTATTCTATTTGTTTGAAAATTTGAAGAAAAAGCTCTCTTCAGAGAATAAACTCTTCTTTAGCATCTCAAGAGAAAAATAATCCATGTTGTTTTAGTTAATACATGAATTTACTTCGATCTGTATATATAAGTTGAAATAATACGAAAATAATACAGGCTAAAAGCCAATCATCCAGTCTTAATCTTAGGCTGAACCGTAAAGATAATTATACAGATTAATGTGTCTGTCTTATCATAGCGATTGCTCTCAATCCGTGTATCTCACAGATAAGAACGTACGGAGCATCCCTTCTCAATACTCTCTAGTTCTATATTACAGATTTTCTTCATCAAAGGTATCAATATAATTAGTTGCAAGTTATATCATCGAGAGATTTTGGTTAATAGATCGCGAGTGGGTTTTTTGTGTAGATTCACCTATCTTGATAGGGTATTCATAGTGAGGGATCTCATTATTTTGTTGAAACTCTACCCTTTAGTGTTATCACCATCAATGATATAGTAAGTAAACACTCTGTGTATTATTGCCAATGTTATGGTATGTTCCAACCATAAATAAGGTCTCAATGTATCAGAACGTCTTGTGCATTTCTGGATTCACGTGAGTTTTCTTATATTGATATACTGGCTCTCCGAGCCACGCACATATTTATGGGTATTGTAGATTAAAAAGCTCCATCTATCGCGCTAAATAAACTTTATGCTTATGTAGATATAGAAGGAGAGCACGCACTCAAGTTTCTCGTTACCTTCTCAGTCTTGTGATAAAATACGAGTTTTGTCTGTACTTTCGAATACGTGCGATTTAATAAGCTAAAAAACACAGATGAATGAACCCTATAAAATAGGAGATATATAATCTTTATCTCGAATACGCAGCATAGCGCACTAGACTATCTATTCTATTCTCTCTGTGTGTTAAATTGTGCTTCATACACAATATTTAAAAATTCCGGATTAAGTGCCAAGATCTGTTTGACACGAATTCTAAAGTGGGCATGTCTTATGGCGAAGCGGTTAATAAATATATATACTTACCCAAAGACCTAATATTTATATATGAATATCTATAGCCCTAAGGTTCTCATTAGTGACCTCGTGGTCACTCTCTACTCTCACTCATGTTCATTTCCTCTGTTTATATTTACATCGGCTCTCAGAGTAGAAGAGGTATGTAAGAGGTTACTTTGATAGTATTAAACATTTTATACTTAGTATCTTTTTCATAACCTTTAATAATAAATAATAATAAATTAATTAAAAGTGACGATAAGTGGACTAATAATAATAATATTAATAATCAATAATAATAACTCATAATCTCTCTAGCATCATTCTACTCTAATTTAACAATTGAGCAATAATCTCTCTTGCAAGTTTGGATAAAGTTTCTAATTTACGACAATTAATGCTTTGATAGGAATAATAATTAATAATAATAATTAATATAATATTATAATAAATTGGAATATATTCTAAATTATTAATATCATTTTCTCTCCTATCAGATCGTCTAAGAGGTGTGAGTCTCCTCTTTGATCGAGATAATTCAATTGTCCTTTGATGTCCCGGCGCTAGCAGATTTAACACTACTATGTGCAAAGGTGAACAGGCATGGTGCGACTAGAAGAATAATCCTCTTGACAGTTATATCAAAGTTCACAAGATAGAAATGAAGTGAAGTGTGATATATTACAAATATTTCTATTATAGGACTAGGTTTTTTTCGTTTGAGTCATTGTGTTCTCTCTTGTCTTTTGATGTGTGATGTGTCTTCTTTAATTACTACCGGCGACAAGTTCTTATTATGAGCAAGGAGGTAATTTTCTGCCTCTTGGGCTATGATGTCTAACTTATTGATTTTTCTCTCTCTCAAAAGAGTCGCTAGTTCTTTGGGGCATGTATTTAAGAACTGTTCGGTCACAAATAAGTTTACGATATCAGTGAAATCTTTGCTGATTTCGGCAAGCTCCGTCCATTTGATCATGCAATTCTTTAGTCTGTCAATAAACTGGATGGGTCTTTCATCACTATAAGCTTTTGCGCTCCTAAATTTTAGCCTATATCCATCCTCAGTTAAGTTTTAACATAAGAGTAGAGCGTTCTTCAGTTTATCATAGTCCTTAGAGTCCTCCTTCGGCACATGGGAATATGCTACTAGGGCTTTCCATGTCAATAAGGCACTGAGGTGGGATGCCCAATTCCCCCTATCCCATTATATAATTTCGGCCAATCTTTCAAATCGCTCTAAGTAACGGTCAATTTCGTCTCTGCTATCAGCGAAGGGAGGGATTTTAGGCACTCTTGCCTTGACATCGTTGTTATTCGTAACATGTGAGTGACTAATGATTCTTGCTTGCAGTTCGAGTCTTCTGAGCTAAAGCACATGCTCTCTCTCTGCGCTGCTTCTCTTGCAGCTTCTTTTTCTGCTGCTTTTTTTTCTCTGGCAGCTTCTCTTTCTGCTGCTTCTCTGGTAGCTTCTCTTTCTGTTGCTTCTCTTTCTCTGGCAGCTTCTCTTTCTGCTGCCTCTCTTTCTAGAGAGAAGCTTCTCTTTCTGCTGCTTCTCTGGCAGCTTTTCTTTGCGCTGCTTCTCTGGCAGCTTCTCTTTCTGCTGCTTCTCTGGCAGCTTCTCTTTCTTCCTTCTTAAATTCTCCAGCTTCTTTCCCTTTTAAGTCTAATTCTCGGGCGATTTTCGCCAATGAGTCGTAATCCATTTTTCAGAAGTAATTCCGGACAAATGCCCCCAATTAATTGTCACAAGATGGGATATTAGATAAATAAAAAAGTGACAATCCCCGGAATTCGTTTAATCCAAATAAATATACAGAGTCTGATCGTCTAGGGAATGTCTTTAATCACAAATCGCAATCACAGGATCTTGAGTATATAAACGTCTTGTAAACCTTCTTGCTACTTACAAATAGCCTCGGGAACATGCACACGTCCTTTTACTTGGACCAATATACTCTAATCGTTGAACTGATGAAAAGATTCTCAAATATTCTCTTCAGTTGGTTTCATAAACTTCTGAATACTGACTCTCTCTCTTCATTAATACAATTTTTTAGATAGCTTCTGATTTTTTCCAGTAAATTCATTTTGTCACTTCAGGTGATCTAATCTTCCAACTGATAATTTCTGAAGTCATTCTTTCTTGACAATCTTGATGATTATCCTCTGAACAAGCTTTAAAAGCTTGTATGACTTTTCTCCTATAGATATATTCTTTAGATAGCTTCTGATATTTTCAGTAAATTCCTTTTGTCACTTCAGGTGACCTAATCCTTCAACTGATAATTTCTGGAGTCCTTCTTTCCTGACATTCTTGATGAATATCCTCTGAATAAGCTTTCAAAGCTTCTCTTACTTTTCGTGATCTATTAAGAAAAGATTCTCCTTAACCAAATATACAGGAGATCAGTCTCATTATAATATCCTCAATTGAAATCTTCTGAACGAGAGATTGGTCAACAGATTCACAGATGATGACTGTCCAAACGATAGGTGATCATCCGACGTGTAGGAAATCATTTATCTCCCATTTATAATCTCAAGTTATATCTTGGATACAGATGAGTGAAGTTATCTTTTGACTCTTTCTTTTTCCCATAAGAATAATTTTATTTTAAATAAAATATATTTCCAATTTCGTAAAATAATTTCAAATGAAATTATTTTTTTAAACAAATTAATTTTGCAAAAATATAAATATTCCAAAATAATGCAATTTGTTTTTCTTTCCGCGGAGCTCATAATCTTGGCGCTAATAATTCAATTAATGTAAAAAAAATCATATATAATATATATATATATATATATATATATATATATATATATATATATATAATATATATATATTATAATATATTATATATAATTATATATATATTATATAATATATATATATATATAATATAATATCATATATAATATATATATATATATATTATTATTTTATATATACAGAACTTATACATATGCTAACTTCTATAATTAGATATATAGTATAGAAATTGACGAGTAGTATTTATATATATAATTATATTATCTATAATATATATAGTGATATAATAGGTGAGTATATTATATTAAGTAGTATATTATAAATTATAGTATATATACATTATAAATTATATGTATATACATATTATATAAGTATTATTATAAAAATAGTAGTGAGTACTATGGTCTGGAATAAGAGTTATAGAATCTAAAGTACATGTGTTCAGATGACAATATTAGGGGGCGTGTTAGGTGTGAGAAAGATTGATAACACGAGGAATGAACGTATTAGAGAATTGTGTGGTGTGAAGAAAGAAGGAAATGAGAGAATAAATGAAAGTAACGTTGAGATGGTTTGGTCATTGAACAGGTGGATGGTAGTCGTTTGGTCTAAGCGAATGTAATAGTGGTGAGTGCGCTGGGGAATCGACCGCTGGGAGACCGAAAAAAGATGGACTGAGTCATAAAGGAATTGCTCTGGAGGAGAGGAATGTAAGGTTTGGCAAGAGGCGAGAAGAAAAGGTGCATAATAGAAGTGAATGGCGTGGTTTTGTGAAGGAGTATGGTTGTGGCACACCACCTGGAGCAGTCAGCGATATCGACACCCCACGGTTGACAGATCAACATAGGGTGAGATAGTCCGTGGCCGGCGGTCTCGTCAGAGCTATTACACAAGGTGGATAGTCTTTCTTTGTGAGCGCGTGCGACGAGGTTTTCCACTATCGAAAGGAAGTTATAAATGGGGGCGCCGCGTAGTACTGTCGCTCGGGGTTTTCTTTCTCAGGACTTGTCCGTCATAATATTTTCTGTTTCCTTCATTATCTTAATGGTCTTGGTTTGATTTTATCTTATTTCATTATCTTGTACCTTACCCCCTAGTCTGGGAACAGAAGAGCTGGTGATGACAATCGATATAATTATATATATATATATATATATATATATATATAATATATATATATATTAAAGTAGATATATAATATATTATATATATATATATATATAATATATAGTATAATAATAATATATATATAAATATATATATATTAATAATATACTATATATATATTACTTATATTATACTTTCTTTATGCTCTCATATATACTACTACTAATTTTATACTCATTATTAATTATATTTAACTCTAATATAAATAATTATAATATTAAATATATATAATATATTATAATAGTTCTTATTAACCTAAGTAATAATATATATATTATATATTATAATATTGGTATTTATATATAATATTATATAAATAATATATATATATTATATATTTAATAATATAATATATATAATTATATATATATATATTATATATATATATATATTCATTAATTTTATATATATATATAATTAGTAATGATATATATATTAAAATAGTAGATTGAATGATATATATATTAAATAATAATATACATAATTATTTTTTAATATTTTAATAATACCAAATGTTTTATTATGGTTGATAGTTATAATCTTACACACATTTCACTATCATATATACTTTTGATACCTATCAGTTACCCTACAATTTATATATATATATATGATGGAGATATCATTTATTTACTATTTTAATATATAGGGATAATATTATTATTATTATCATTAATATTAATATCATTAATACACAATCTAAAATTTATTATAATAATAAATATATATAATATATATATTAATATATTATCATATTATATATATATATTCATATATAACTGAGTGATTTAGTATTTATTTTTTAACACCATATGGACTATTTTAAAAGTGGATTGACTCACAGGAGCAGAAAATCAAAATATTAATGTATCTTTTTTTATATAACTTTTATGGGTGAAATGGGACAGTTAATTTTTGGGTAAAGCTAACCTAAACATAACCTGAACCTAACCTACCACGTACACCCTAACCATAAACCAAACTTACCTAAATATCAACCTAACACCTAAAATATTCTTAACGGGAGTCAATCCACTTATTAAATTTGTCCCTTATAAATATAATTATATTAATATAATAAATATATAATCTAATAGGTATAATATATAATATACCCTACTTAGAGTAGGGTAACCTTACTTATATCGTAGGTCTCTACATAATGAATATATCTATATATTCAGGTGGCGATTCCTGCCTAAATCATGTTTGGTACGGCTATGCAATGCATGGAAACAAAAAGCAAAGCAAATGTATGAAAACTATCTTAGAAACACTATTGATGGGGATAACAGTCATCATGATTATATATTCTATATTATATAATATATATTATACTATATATATAATATATACTATAATGTTATATATATATATTATTCTACCCATATATATAGCCTATATATTAAGTATATTATATATTATATATATACTTTATGTAGCCTAGTGAGATACATATGATATATATATTAGTATTATATTATATATTATATATGCCAAATCTAAAGAAGTACCCACCCAGCAAGATATCTTAAAACTAAGATACGGTACCCAGAAACTAATAACATATATGTAATCCGCGTATGAGAACTTTGTATGGAAAATGAAATTTTTTTTATCTTTCTTTATTTACATTTTTTTTTTTAACTACTCTTCATCTTCATAACTAAAGAATAGGTACAAGAGAAGAACTAATAACATATATGCAATCAGAGAATCGAAAATTTGTTAGGAACAAAGACGAAAGATTCTTTATATGCTAATAACATATCTGGAATCAGCGTATGAATTTATTTATTATTCTATCTTAGGGGGCTCGACGCCACGGTGGGACTAGAGGGGAACGATAGTTCCCTGTCGTCCCTCCAGGTAGGCCGAGAGACCCCGACTTCTTTGCATCTTGCAGTTTTTCCCTAGGGTTTTCTTTTAGTTTAAAAAAAAAATTCCTTTTTTTGATACAACATTTCAATACGTTTTTATTATCCATTATGTTATTAAGTGGACATGGTTGTGCTTGTACTTATCGTAGTTTTTGGAGGATATTAAAAAAAAATTCATTTCCCATACATGAATTTTTCATGGTATGACAGATATCCATATATAGATTATTAGTTTTCTTGTACCTATCTTAATTTTAGAGCTATCATGCGGGTATCTACTTCTTTAATTGTTCATCCATCAATATATAATATATACCCTATGGAATTATATAATCTATATATACTATATATCATAATATAATAATATAGATTATTATTTTATAGGGGGTGATTTATTTATAGTATACCTATTCATATTATATAGATATAGTAGCTACTAATAAACTATATTAATGAGCATATATATTTATATACCTGACTATTGACATATAGTGAGCTAATAGTATATGTTATATTATAAATACTAATATATATAAATATATACTATATATATAATATTATTCAGCTATATATACATATATATATAATCTTAATATTATATAATATACCATATATTACTATACTATATGTTGTATATACTAACTATATATTATATAATAGGAATAATAACAATAATAATAATAATAAATAATTATATAATATAATAATAATAATAATAATTAATAATAGTAAATTAATAATAATAAAATATATATAATAATAATATAATAATAATAATAATAATAAATAATCATATAACACCCAAAGCTGATAAAACAAAAGAATATGAAAAAGTTGAAAAAAAGGCAACTAATTTACCAGTGTGGCTTGATACTTATTTAAATCCATATAAATTTTTCTCTTTAATAGAAGCTGAGTTTTAAGCATAACTTAATGAAAAATAAGTAGTAAATTAAGCCCGTAATTTTAGTCGTGAAGGTAAGGCCTATTTTTGCGTAACATTTGTTTTCTTTTGTTGAATGCAATTGATCTATGTCATTGTATTGCATATTCGACCATATTTACTAATAGAATAAGGACCATATTTTACTTTTAGAACGTGATCTTTCTTTCGTATTCTGTCCATGCTTGTCATTCCATATCGACACAAATTTCAACTATTTGTACATTATCTTCACTCAGACCCAAAAGTAATACATCGCCTGTAAGTATTGGTTTTTTTTACTTCCACATAGGCCGTAGCCCATCATTGCTATATGCTGGCTCTCGCCATTAGCACATGGAAGACAAAAATGAAAGCCTTAAAATCTGGGGTTGCTTCACCCTCAGGCCCCCGACTCACTATATTATATTCAGTTACAAACGTCCAATATACCCGCTATTCCGTGGGTACCGAACACCCCTACGGCTAGTCCTATCACCCAGACCACAGCGTTCTTCCCGCCTCGCGAGGATATTCTCCACGCCCTTATTGGCCGGTTAATTTTATTATATATATATATACTATTATATTACTCACTAGGATATTTATATATATAGTAACACCTCACTACTATACCTATAGTAGATCTAGTGATAGGTATATACGGGTATATATACCGTATTTATATATATATATACTATATATATATAGTATGTCATACAACTCACTTATATTATGAGTATAATATATCATTATACTACTAAGCATCTCTTATCTATACTACTATAACCCATATACCTTATACTCACAACACGTGATGATACTGCTAATAGTACTATACGGCCCTAGCCCTATAATAATAACTATATATTGGGCCTAGCATTAATATACTCTATTATTATAGTAGGTATATATATATATTTGATTATTATATATTATATATATATTACTAATCAATATATAACCTATATATATATAATAGCTATATATATATATTATATTAATTATATTATATATAAATATATATATATATAATATATATATATATATACCAAGTAATATTACCGGTTATATATCCTATACTATTATATATATATATACTACAATATATATATATACGGTATATAGTATATATATAACTAGTATAGGCCCTAGTATACTATACACATAAATATATATATATATTAGTATTATTTACCACTATATATATATATACTACCTATATATATATATATAATATATATATATTATATATATCTTATATATATATATATATATATATATATATATAGTATAGTTATATATATAGATATATAATGATATATATATATTATTATAATACATATATAATATATATACAAATATATATTATATATAATATCAATAAAACAATTCTATAGGAAAAGATATTTGTAGTGTGAAATAGGTGTGTATGTGTGTTTGTGTATTGTTGCATGTGTTTTTATGTGTGTGCTAGTATTTTGAAATGTTGATTGTGTGCGCTTGAATAAAATTGTTTTTTTTCTAACAAAAGACATTATAAGGCGAAAGACAAATATCTACAATCTTCAGGATTTCTTTCGTAACACGTTATGTTTTATCGTTTCATAATTAAAATGACTAAAAAACACGAAATTTACATCAAACAACAGTAGAAATCTATGAATAAACAACAATATCTAAATTTCACACAACAATAATGATTGAATAATAAAACCAACTGCTTGCATAATAAAATTTAATAATGTAAATATTTTTAAAATTAAAAATTATAAGCTTTCTTTGATTAAAAAACTTACAGTAATCATTTGCTAATGTATTATAAATTGTTCATACACATGGCGAGGAAGTGAGACAATTTAAGAGCCTTAAAGTATTAAACCTAATATAAGCCTAAGATTATCCTTCAAAAGAAGTGGGACCAAGACTGTCACCATGTATGCAAAGAGTAAAAATTATAATAATAATAAATAATAATAAAATAATAAATAATTAATATTATAATAATAATAAATAAATACATAATAATAATAATAATCATAATATACTTAGGTAAATAATAATATAAATGGAGAAGTAAATTAAAATATTATTTTATGTTGAATAATAACATTAAATAAAATAAAGATAAATCTAATATTATTAATATTTTTATTAAATAAGGAATAAAGATATCATTGTTATAAAAATAAAATTTACTTATATAATAATTAATAATATTTAATAAATAAATAAATAATTAATATAGTATCAATATGTTTATCTTATTCATTGCCTTTCGAGACTGGCCAAAATAAATAGACATAAGATAGAAAGAAAAATATTATCAATCTGACTAATAAATTTCTACTTAACAAAACAACACTACATCACAGCCACACCACTACACCACATCAAACCCCATAAACAACTTGATGCACAAGCTAACACACCCTACACACACAATTTATTTATATTTATTTCTTATATATAGTTAATTATATATTTATTCTACTACCCTACTACTCGTATACCTATACCGTGATTAATATAGAAAATAAATAATATAATATAACTATTATATTATATATATCTCGTGCATATAGTTATATATTATATTATTACTTAGCAGAGAAGTTGCTTTTGTTATATATTAGGGTACTGATAAATATATATAATTTATTAATTATTTATATTATATTCTTATATATTATATATTATATTAATATACCTGGATTATTATATATTATAATATAATTATTATAAATAACACCAATAAATATAATTAATAGCCTATACATTCAATACTAATTTATATAAACCATAATTATGTACTTCTCAGAAATAATATATATATATTATATAGAAGTAATTTATATATTATTATATACATATTATTATGATATTATCATATAATATATAATATATATAGTATATATATAAGAAATATAATACGATTCGTTTTAATTTTTTTAATATTTTGTTTTTAATAACCTTATATATGTAAGTTTATTTTATGTTAGTTATATTATAATATTCACTTATATTCTAATATATATGTATATAATACTATAATATATATTAGTACATATATATCTTATATATATATACATACTATCTATAATACTTTATATAGATATGTACAATAGTACATAATAACACAGTCACAATCAGCGATCGAGTTTACATTTGAGCTACACTATATATTATTATATCTATTATAATATATATATATATATATACGTGAAGTAGTATATATATATATATATAATATATTTATATATTAGTTTATAATATATATCGTGTGTGGAGGAAGCAAAAGATTGTAAACAAAACAAAAAATATTTCTAACAACTAAGATGATCTGAGAGAAAGAAAAATAAACTGCATTTAAAATAAAACTTTTTAAAAAAAAAAAATGATTAAAAAATACGAAGTTTCCTAAACTTATATCATCTCAAGGATCCTGGGAAAAAGGAGTGATTAACTTCTAAGGCCATTTATTAATATTCCTTAAATACTTGCTTTCTCAACCTTACTACAAATTCTTTCTTTTCCTCACAATTCATTTTTACAAACTACCCGGCGATAGAGGTCAAGTGATGTCTTCACCTGCATGATTTGTCATTCAGTTTAGAAAATGAGGCAATGATTAATATCTTCGATTTCTTTTTGCTTTTAAAATAATCATAAGATAACAGTCCCTGTAATTCAATCATATGGAAACTGGATAGATCCATTGTTTCTACTGGATAAAACAGAACGTTGGGAAATTTACGAATGAAATAATTAATAAAAAAAAATTATCATTGTAAAATTATTTTGATACAACGGGAGTCAAAATCTTCTATTATCCATTTAAGGCAAAAGTTTTTATTTCTGAAATATATTGATTGGATGTGTTATGTATGGTACTGGGGATAATTTACCTACTGATCTTAAATTCTAATCACGAATAGAACTAAACCACAAGGTATTGACATTCCGACATCATACTCCTGAATTCATTATATATTACCCACTAATTTTTATATCTCAATAACACCTATATATATACTATTAATAGGCTATATATATATATATATATATCTCCTAACTTATAATATAATATATTATACCTATTATATACTTACTTATAATTATATATATACGTACATATATATATTTATGTTATTATTATTTATATATATTATAATATATATATAATAAATAATAAATACTTATATATATATATATATTATTTATAGTATAATATTATAATATAATAACTATAATATTAATAATAACATAAATATAATATCAAGTAATATCTATGATATATAACATATAGGTATATATATATATATATATATTATAGTCTCCGGGCTATATGCTATATAATATAGTCATGTTTAACTTATAATTCAAATCCACACTCGCATACTTAATTGTATTTGATAAACCACAAATAACCTATTAACTGACTGACAGGACTGTAATGCCACCTCAAGAAATATTGACTTCTCGTGGGATTGAACGGCACCGACATGTGGTGCCCGAAATGCAAGGACAATAACCTCGAAATAGCTATTCACACAATGAGCATCCTCCAACACCAAAAAAATATTGAGTACTATAAGAAACAGTTTTTAAAAATGGCATATCTCGAACATCCACTTTAACGCGCTGAAGAAACTTATATCAGGTATGTTCCAGCCTGTTGCTTTTATCCTTCTCGTTTCCTTAATTTTAGATGTTTAAATTTATTGCCACATTAATAATCGCAATTAATACGTATGTAAACAAAGAACCATAAAAAATTCGGGAGAATAAGAACATATTAAGAATATTAGCAACTCACTTTCTGTGGCTCTGACCTTACCGCCGCATGTTGTGATGAGGAACAATATTACAACTTTTTGGGGATGGAGAGCATAGGATCAGTGGAAACGCATTCGAAGTTATTTGTTCATACATTCACCAACTATACGTGAGATGTTCAATCCCAACGAGAAAGGCAATTTTTTTTTTTGGGAATCCTAATCCCATTTAAATAGGAGTAATGTAGGTCTTGTGATATTACAAATACAATACTCATTAATATTAGCGGGTTATTATGCAACTACTTGAATAAACATCTAAATATCACATACATGGGCATACCTCAGTATATAGATATATTATATATAGGGGGTGAACTAACATTTTATTATTATATATATATTACTAACTTACATATGTATTTATTTTATATATATTTTATTATTTATTTTATTATATTACTGATAATAACATATCTCTTCTATAAACTAGGAAGTAAAATAAAATAAATAATTTATACGGTATAATTATGAAAGATACGGGAATAATGTAAATAAATATAAAAATCCCACTCTTTTTAAAAAAATATGGGGAGGTTTATATATCTATAATATATAAAAACTTGATAAATTAATAATAAATAATAACTACCTAATATAAACTCGGGGTGAGGATTTTAATTATAATGATATATAAGAATGTATATTTTATTTGGAAAATATGATTAAATACCGCCTCTTAGTTTAATATACATATATTAAATAATTAACTAATATATATCCTCAACTCCACGTATTAAAAGAAAACTCAAGTACCTATATCACTAACTAAATAATCTTCAATCAAAAATACAAATAGATTTATTTATATATTATTTTCTATGTAAATATATGCCATATATATATATTTATTATATTATACTATATAAATATAATATAAATATTTTATATATATATAATCACACTAATTGTATATATACATAATATCATATATATATATATACTATATATATAACTGGCTCGGCTTTATTACTCATATATCATATAATATATTCTATATTATATATATTATATATATAAATATATATATATATATATAGATAGTGGAAGTGTTTTAATTTTAGTTACCCCAAACGGAAAATATTTCCCAAATGCAACCAAAACCGAATAAAACTTGAAAGAAAAACGCTTTCATATTATTCATTATTTTTTAGTTATTATATATTTTATTATCTTATTATTATTATTATTATTATTATTATATATTATTATTTAATTATTATTATTATTATTATTATTATTGATTATTATTATTATTATATATTATTGTATTTGGGCTCTAATGGACGAAAACGTCCCTAGTAGCCCTTTTCTCATCTATAAAATTTCTT
>JABUQX010030465.1:0-5000 GCA_015478945.1 Trachelipus rathkii
TCCATCTGCTGAAAGTAAATCACGGTCGTTATCACCAAACATCTCGTTAATGTGTGGACCGACTGACTCCTGCAGCAAGGTTAGATACCTGTCCTTAGTGACCGCTCCGTTAAAAACGGTCCAATGATGCCCAATGCTGAAATCCCACACCACCACACATTTACCCTTGGTAGGTTTAAATGGTGTTCAGCTTTAACATGGGGATTTACAGGACCCCAGTAGGTACAATTATGGCGATTAATCGAGCCATTTAATTTAAAGGTGGCCTCATCTTTCCAGACAATTTTTGTGTGGAAACCCTGCATCTTCTGCACATTTAGCCAGGTACCATTCACAAAATTGAAGTCTCCGGTCCGGATCGTCTTCATTGAGAGCATGGAGTAGTCTTGGTATGTAGCATTTCCAGCGTAGACGCTTCAAGATGCGATGGACGCTATCTTTTGAGATGTGTGTCTCCCGAGCCGTTTGTCGTAGAGATTTCTGTGGGGATCGGATGAGGGTTTCCTGTACCTGCTCTTCCTTTGCAGAGTTGGTGGATGTCCGTGGTCGTCCAGAACGTTTTTTGTTGACGTTGTGAACGGTTCCATCTGCTTCAAATTTCTCTGATGCGGCAATGGTCCGGTGCGTTGGTGGCGGTTTATCGAACTCCCTTCTGAACCGTCTTTGCACTTCATTTAAGGACAAACTTTCTCTCTTCAAAGCTAAGTTGATCTCCTGCCATTCTGTTACAGTAGTTACACCTGAAAAACAAAAAGCAGTCAATGTGTTAGTACATTTTTTGAGACAATATTTGTATATATGTTTTTGTTTATATTTATATATATTATATATATATATATATATATATATATATATATATATATATATATATATATATATATATATATATATATATATATATATATATATATATATTTATATGTTATATATATATATATATTATGCTATATATATAAGGTTATATATACTATTGAAAAACCGCGTACCTCAAAGAAGATATATATATATATATATATATATATATAGCATAAAGAAGATAGTTGTTATATATAGCATATATATATATATATATATATATATATATATATATATGGTCAGCCTCTAGAAGAGCCACTATCCATATCTCAAAAACTACTACAGCTACCGGAAAAAGGAATACATTGCTGGAATCCTGGCAAAATTTTACCGAGGAAACTGTAAAAAAAAAAAAAAAAAAAAAATCATATTTCGAAAACTAAAAACACATTTTTGGAATCCTTGTAAATTTTAGTTAGGAAATATATATATAAAAAAAAAAAAAATTAAACAAAAATTGGCTATTTTTTTGGGGGGTGCTGGGACATAGTATATATATATATATTATTTGTAAAGGTATTACAAGGCAATTTAGGGGGCTCGAGCCGACTGGGAACACAGGGGGACGTTTTCCATACCCTGTAGGGGAGGGGGCGAAGGAACTCCCTGCGACACCCAAATACCAAAGAGCGGGGGCTCCGGAGACCCTCCCCGGAGGAAAGTCCCCCCGTAGTTCCCCGGAAGGCCGAGAGACCCCGACTCCTGCCATCGGTGCGGTATACCCTTGGGGTATTCTTTAGAAAAAAAGCAAAATTTAATAGAAAGTCTATTTATTTTAACGAGTAACCAATAAAAGGTCTCTAAATAGGCCCTCTAATCATATTACTATAATTATTAACAATAATTTTTTTTTTTTTTTTTTTTTTTTTACATTTTCCTATCCAAAATTTTACGTGGATTCCAAAAAATGTATTCTTTCTCTGTAGCTATTCTCGTTTTTGAGATATAATTTTATTTTTTTTTTTTTTTTTTTTTTTTTTTTTTTTTTTTACATTTTCCGCACTAAAATTAGACCAGCATTCCAGCAATATTCCTTTTTCTGGTAGTTGTTGTATTTTTTGAGATATATATTGTGTCTCTTCTTAGAGGTTGAACTATATATATATATATATATATATATATATATATATATATATATATATATATATATATATATATATATATATATATATATATATATATATATATATATATATATATAGTAGAAATCAAAGCAATAAAACGCTAAGTTTAGTAAGTATCAAGTTAGGAGGCCTGAGTTAATAATAAACTGCAAATATATCAAAGTTCTTAATAAATTTTCACATAATTAAATGGTCTTCTGGATGTTTAGAGCGTTAGCTTTCGATCCTTACTGAATTACTGGATCCTCTTTCAGACGCTGTGAATTGAAGACTAAATGAAATATTTAAATAAAGATTGTTATGTTAAAAAAGTTAAAATAATTAAAATCAGATTTAGTTAAACTTAGTTTTGATTTTTTTGAAAAAAGGTGTGGTGTTCAAAATTTTGTTTAAGGTGGGGTCTAGAGTGTGTTCACCTTGTAGTATGTTAAAATTGGGAAAGTTTTTAATGCAAAGGGATTCAATGAGTTTGCGTTGTGTGGGGTCGAGTACTTGTAAAATGGGTGTCATGCCATTAATGTTAATGTTGTGATTGAATTGGGTTCTGTGTAATGTGAGTGCCGAGTTTTGTGAGTCAAAAGTGAGGTCATGTTTGTGTTGGTAATGGCGTCTAGTGAAATCATTAGTTTCGCCAATGTAGCAGGAGGTACAGTTAAAACAAGGGATTTTATATACACATTGGGAAATGCTATTGAAGGTGTGAGTTGGAGGTTTGAAAATACGTTTTAGAGAAGATGTGCTGGAGGTGGTTAGTCTAAGAGATGTAGGTAAGGATTTAATGATTTTGATATGAGGGGTATGAGGGATGGGTAAATAAGAAAAAGTGTTAATGGGGGGAGTGGTAGGGGGTTATAAAATTTCTTTTTTGCTTGTTTGAGTGAGTGAGATATTATGTTTTTAGGGTATGAGAGTTTGGTGAAAGTGTTGAAAATATAATTGAATTCATTTTGTAGGAAAGGAGGAGAGCAAATTCGGAGGGCTCTAAGAAAAAGGGAAGTTAAAACACCTGATTTTGTGTTGGTGGAGTGGGAAGAAAACCAATGAATGTATGAAGGGTTAAAAGTTGGTTTGCGATAAACACTGTAAAGCAAAATGGGACTGTTATCCCAGGTAAGGAGGGTGTCAAGGAAAGGTAAGGTTTTGTTGTTGGAGAGTTCCATTGTAAATTTAATGTTAGGATGGATTGAGTTGATGAAATTAAGTATGAGAGTGGGGTTATTGGTTAAAGGTGTGGAGACGAAAATATCATCAACATAACGAAGCCATGTTGTGTTAGAGAGAAGAGGGTGATTGAGTATGAAAAAATGTTCTATCAGTTCCAGAATAGGTTACTGAGGAAAACTAAGTTTAACTAAATCTGATTTTAATTATTTTAACTTTTTTAACATAACAATCTTTATTTAAATATTTCATTTAGTCTTCAATTCACAGCGTCTGAAAGAGGATCCAGTAATTCAGTAAGGATCGAAAGCTAACGCTCTAAACATCCAGAAGACTATTTTATTATGTGAAAATTTATTAAGAACTTTGATATATTTGCAGTTTATTATTAATTCAGGCCTCCTAACTTGATATATATATATATATATATATATATATATATATATATATATATATATATTTCAATCGAATTTATAACTTATATATATGGTATATGATATATATATATTATATATATATATATATATATGTATATATATATTATATATATATATATATATGATATATATATATATATATATATATATATATATATATATATATATATATATATATATATATATATATATATATATGTTTTTATATATATATATATATATATATATATATATATGGTGAAATGGTGTCTGGTAATATTACATATTAATTTAGTGGTTATTCACAATATAAAATTATACGGTGATAGCGAGGATTTTAGTTCATGTACCATAGGTATGTTTTTATATACTATTTCATAATTTTAAGCCAGAAGTAGTGAAACGTATTTATGTCATAAATAAGTAGTTTCCACTATTCCTTCAGATATTGCTAAGGGGAACCTACCGTCAAATTTTCTTAAGTTCCCCAAAACATGTGCTGTATTTTCATCAATCATGAGAATGCATCCATATTATGAGAACAACTTACATTAGCATTTATCATTTATTATTATATATTTCTTTAATATGCCCCAAAACGTATTCCATTCTGCGTTTGTAGGTTTTTGGGGTTCCAGTCATATCCTACTTGTGTCTCAAATTCTCAATTGGGAACCAAATTCAAATCTCAGTCCAAGCCTGGACTTGTTGTGTTGTTGATACAAATAAATTTAGCTTCATGGTGTTTCATCAATCCACAAAACGACACCACACTTCGTAGGCCATTGGCTTAATTTGCTCATTAATGACCTAAACACTATTGCCACAATAAAAGACATTTTCAGAGACTCCACCTCTAAGAAGAAAATACGTTCATCCTGTTCAAACTTTTAGAAACCCGTTGACTCAAAAATATCACAGTATTGCTATTTTCAAATATATGATAAAAATCGTTGAAAGGTTAGAAAAATAGTCAAAAGAGGGCAACAATCAAACAAGAAAAAAAGCTTTTCAATTATACTGTTCGGAAACAAGACCCATTTTCATTATTACCTCTTCCAAATATTCCAAATATTCTGCTTTAGTTCAAACCGTGGCTAACATTATTCAAACAAAAAGTATTGACCTTATGCAGTTTTCTGATCATGTCCAAAGAATTTTGGAAGTTGGCAAAGACCACCGCAAAACTTCTGATCAAATAATTGCTGATCTGCTCTTATCCGTCAATGCTATTGTTGCTGATTTCTTAGTAGAGCTTGCACCACCTAGAAAGGTACAATCCCAACAACATAGAGCAAATCATCCTGCTGGAAACTTCTGCTGAATATTGGAAGCGTTATTTACTCGTGCCTTATCTTGACTCACTTTCATCTTCTTTAGAGACTAGATTTTGCAAAACAACGTGCCAGCATTTCATTTTTTTTTATTTGCATCCGTTCCTTAT
>JABUQX010030465.1:10000-12500 GCA_015478945.1 Trachelipus rathkii
CTCATCACACCCAAAAATCTTGACTTGGTCAATTTTTACTTTGGGTTCTTAGGTCTTACTTCGTTCGGTTTGTCTCCCTCGCCTCCTCTTAAGTTCTGCTCTTTTGCGTTCTCCAACTCTAGGCTCGCTCACAAAAATATTTAAAATTCGAGTTTCCGCTTCGAAAACAAGATACCTTTAATTAATTATCTTTATTACTTTTCGTTTCAATTTGCTAATACTACTACTACTACTACTACTACTACTACTACTACTACTACTACTACTACTACTACTACTACTACCATTGCTTTATTTACATGTTCACACATACAATTTTGAATGGCAATATAGGTTAATGAAATAATAATCACATAATAATAATTAATAATAATAATAATAATAATAATAATAAATCAACTCACAATAATAATAATAACTACATAATAAAATAATAATAATAATAAATAAATAATAATAATAAAATAATGATAATCACATACAATAATCAAATAAAACTATTCATTATTATATTACTCATGCCGGTGTTAATAAAGTATTTATGATAATAACACCCACAAAATTAATAAAATAAACAATAATAAATAAATAATATTAATAAACTAATATAATATTAATAATAATAATAATAATAATAATATAATAATAATAATAATTAATAATAATTTTAAATTAAAAAATTTTAACATTTTTAAATAATAATAATAATAATAAGTAATAATAATAATAATAATAATAATAATAATAATAATAATAATAATAATAATAATAATAATAATAATAATAATAATAATAATAATAATAATAATAATAATAATAATAAAATAATAATAATAATAGGGGAAGACTTATGGTCTTCAATTCATCTATTAAATAATCTATACATACCCACGTAACTAGGTCTCTAATAACAGGAAGTTACTGGAGGGAATTACCACCTCGCACGCGAAATAAACTGGGCCCAAAAATATTTAGAGGTTGTGCAAATGATGTTTACGCTCACGGACAGCTTTTGTTTTCGTGGCTTAATTTTAGATCAGAATTTTCTTTCATTTCAAGTCATTGGCGACATAATAATAATAATAATAATAATAATAATATCAATAATAATAATAATAAAATCAATAATAATAGTTGTAACAATAAAATAGAAAAGAAGAGTAAAATATATAATATAATAATACATATAATAAATAATAATAATCAATAATATAATAATTCAGATGGTCTTACATTTAAATGAATGGACAGTCCAGATTTTTATGAAATTACAGAAAATGTGCTATGAAAATGATTATATCGTTAAAGAAAAAAAAGTTATAAAAAGGCAGAAGACAATGAATACATGAAAATTGCCCGAACTTGTTAAAATTGTAAGTTTATAACGTAGACGACAAAAATTATTCGATAGTTTTATTGATGGAAATTGTTTCGAATCGTTCATGATTTTTTTTAAAGATTGTATAGTGCTGTTTCTTCTTTTATATTTATTGGCTTTCAGTTTTAAAAATTATTCATTGCCAGATGCTCCTTTTTAAATGGCTTTAATTTTTAAATTTTTTTCTATTTTTACCAACCTAATATTTTATTGTTGTGCTAGAAATAATTTATTTTTTTTTAAACAGATATATATTTTCTTATTTATATATTATAATATAATTTTTTAAATTTAGATGTTGGTTGGTTCATCAGCCCTGCCATGAAGGAGGCTTGGATCGGGGCTTAACCAACCCCGGTACTAATTATCAATTTATACATCCCCGCCCACACTCCAGCATTAGAAACCATAGTTTCACAAAAAAATTATCCCGTAAGTCTATCTCACTTCACCATTCTTTCCCAAACCAACCAACAACTTGATTTAAATTTTTTTGAATCAATTCACATAGCCAATCTAAATCCATCACTCAATAATGATAGTGGCCCGTTTCACTTTCAACTATTTTAGTGCTATACTATACTGTTCTGGTTACCAACTCTGTGATAATATTGTTATTATTTAGATTCTAATAGTCTTATACCTCCAAACCTTTTACTTTTGACTGCTGTATTACTGTCATGCTGTTCTTAAGATGGGAGTTATTGATTTTCCGAAACATCGACAGATCTTTTCATATTTTATCCAGAACTATCTTTAAACTCTACGATTTCCAACAAATTTATTGTATTAAATAAAACGAAATCTTTAATAAGATTTTTATTGTTTTTCCCTAAGAATGTTCAGAGATCATTGGTTCTGTTGTTTATTAGAAAAACGAGATTCCCAAGGAATAGCATATATATATATATATATCATATATATATATATTATATATATATATATATATATAATATATATAAAAATATACGGGGGGGAATTTGGGGGGGGGGGGGCGGGGGGCCAGGGCCCCCCGAAATTTTCTAGACACTAAAAATCTTTAAGTTTATCATATCCGTTAATAATTATAAAGTGCAGAAGTTAAATTAATTTTATATAATTCGCGCTGTCATAAGGAACAAA